>CAJQUN010001793.1:0-44746 GCA_907163345.1 Haberlea rhodopensis
AATATGGATGAAACTTGATTATTTACGATTGGAAGCTGACCATTCCACTTGCTACCAAGCATCTAGAAGGACGCAAAAAGGACAAAGAGAGAATATTGTCGTTGTTGTTGCAATGATGATGGATCCGACAAAGTACAGCTTTGGGTTATTAGTAAGTATGCAAATCCTAAATGCTTTAAAAATGTGAACATGAACAATAATAGTTGTGAGTATCGATCCAACAAGAAGCTTGGCTGGCTTACTTTTTCAAAAATATGTTGGTTGTCTTGATAAAAGAATGAATGGCAAAAATGTTCTTTTGATAGTAGACAATTGCCCGGCTCATCCAAAGGTAGTGGAAGACTTAAGAAATGTAGAGTTATTGTTCTTGTCTCCTAACACAATGTCTAAGATTCAACCATGTGATTCTGGGATTATTCGAGCATTGAAAGCTCATTATAGTCGTCGTTTTTATTCTAACATCTTGCAGGGCCTTGAGGCTGAAGCACCAAATCCTGAAAATTAATATTTTGAATGTTATTGATTTGCTAGCATGGCTTGGAAATTTGATGTGAAGGCAACAACAATTACAAATTGTTTTCGTCATTGCAAGATTCTTCAGAAGAAGATAATGTTTCTGAACCAGAAGTTGGTCAATTAGATGAAGACATCCAATGATTAAGTGATGTCATTTCTAATTTACACTATAGAAATATGATGGATGTCGAACATCTTTTGAACTATCCTAGCGAAAATGATGCAGTTATGGAATCACCTATAGACGAAAAATTATCCACTCAGTAATGAACAATGATGATGAAAATGATCCAGAGCCAGATGATAGTCGTGTTGTCGCAAATGTATCGTCAAAAGAGGTCCTTCAAGCAATGACCACCTTAAGCAACTACTTACTACAACATTAGCAAAAATACCAGAAGTTGTGTCTGCCCTACAAAAATTAAGAATAATGTTCATTTGGTTCAGGTGGAAAGAAAAAACAATCAACTACAGATGCATTTTCCAGAATAAATGACTTCTTGTATAAATAAATTTAATAATTATTAATTTATATTTTATTGGATTTTAAGAATTTAAATATTTTATTACTTAACATATTTAGTGAGTTTATTAACTTAATTAATCCATTGCCCAAGTCGAAATCGAAGAAGAAGAAATTATTATATAAACGATTCATTTATCGAACTTCTAACTGTAGTAGTGTATATACGGTATATACAGAAGATACGAGAGAGAGGGGTGGGCAGTGGGCACAAAACATAAACACGGTAAATGGCGAAGGAGAAGAACAGCTTCTGCTCTTCTTGTCACTTCAGCTTTTTTATTCTCTCCGCTTTCTTTTCTTTGTCTAGATCTGTAAATAATCTGCCCTTATAATTCAGGCCCCTCTATCTTTAAAGTTATTTGGGTTTTGTACATACTCAAGAATGAATATTTTGCTGCTCTTGGTGACGGGATCATTGGTTTTTCATCTAATTTTTCCTGGTACAGAGTATTTGTTATTTTATAGTTTTGAGTGCTTTGTTGTGCTTGAATATGTGATAAATTTGAGAACATGCTGCAAGCAAGCAGTATGTACCGATGCAAGTATTCTGATGCTCGCAAGGTTTCGACTTTGGTTGCCTTTATGTTTTACTGGGTAAGAATCTGATAGAAACACCGATCTTTGAGTTTAAATTCACTGACATGCATCATCTAAAAAGGGTTGTGTTGTTCATACGTCCTTTTCTTTTCTTTCTTAATATTTTTTTTCTGGGGTTGGATTTTGACTTTGTGGGAAAGGGTGGATTTCTAAGCGGCCGGTTTCTTGTCGAAATATTAATTGGCAGTAAGATCGAGGTTTATTTTACAATTTTTATTTTATTATTGTTGTTATTTTGATATGGGACTGTTATTTTGTTACTTGAATATGTGAATTTTGAGGGTAATTTTGTGTTTAAAGTGTGGAGACCCCTGCCATTTATAGTCTTCAATCCTTATGCATCAGTCAATCTATTACCTTTCTAATTCTGGATGTTACTATAGATGAGCTATTTTTCTTTTAGCAAATTTCTACTGTAAACAGGGACGAATCCCTATTTTTTTTATATTTATATGTAAAAATCCTATATTTTTGCCCCCACAATAAAAATCCTACTATTTTTGCCTCCCTCAAATTGCCATGACTGTAAAGTTTTGTGTATCTTTATTAGTTTTGGCGGTCTGGTAGATTAACTTGCATGTCTACCTGTGGATTATACGATATTTGGAAATGTGTGTCACTTCTGAATGTATTAGTGCTGTTTTTCTCTCTTTGTGGTTCTGATATCAAGATTTCTTTGTTTTTGCCTCCTTGAAGCTGAAGATAAAAAATGAAAGCATGCGCAAATTGGATTGGTTAGGGCCTGGAAGTGTATCGATTCCCGTTTCCTTTGACAATAGAAAAGACGACGTAATCATGAATACTGATCTCTATGTTGAAACTCAAGATTCTTTTTCTAGCTTGCTTGAACTTGCTGCCAACAATGATATTGAAGGCTTTCAAAGGTGCTTGTATCATTTACCATCTAGTGTTGATGCGACCGGAGTGTGGTATGGCCGAAAAAAGGCTCGAACCAAATAGTTCTGCAGCACAGGACTCCCTTGATGGTGGCAGCGACTTATGGTAGTGTTGATGTTGTGAAACTGATTATATCTTTACCTGATGTTGACACGAATCGGTCATGTGGTGTCGACAAGAGCACTGCTCTTCACTGTGCTGCATCTAGTGGGTCGGCATATGCTGTTGATATTGTGAAACTACTTTTGGGATCGGGTGCCGATCCTAATATAGTTGATGCTAATGAACTTTTACCTTTAGATGTTATTGTTGTCTCCCTAAAGTTTCCAGAAATGAGAAGTTCCCTTCAAATGATGCTCACAACCAATGCATTGTTGGAGAAAGCACCCAATCTTAGGGTGTCTATTGGCACTCCAAATTCTCTGCCACTTTCACCGTCCCATCGACATGAATCCCCGTTTTCTCCCTCCGAACCGGCACCGTCTCCAAGGAGTGCAAAATTCCACGACATTCCAATGCCATCTGCACCAGAGAAGAAAGAATACCCCGTTGACCCTTCCTTACCTGACATCAAGAATGGCATCTACGCAACCGATGAGTTTAGGATGTTTTCCTTCAAAGTACGCCCCTGCTCTCGGGCCTACTCACATGATTGGACCGAGTGTCCATTTGTTCACCCAGGGGAAAATGCTCGGCGTAGGGATCCAAGGAAGTACCACTACAGCTGTGTTTGCCGTGTCCCGATTTCCGAAAGGGAGCTTGTGGAAGGGGGGATATGTGTGAATATGCTCATGGAGTTTTTGAGAGCTGGCTCCACCCAGCACATTACAGGACTCGGCTTTGCAAAGATGGTACAAGTTGCAACAGAAGAGTTTGTTTTTTTCGCCCACACGCAGGATGAACTCCGACCATCATACGTCTCTACTGGTTCTGCTATTCCCATCTCCTCGATCAAGTACATCAGCTGCTAATGCCATGGATTTTGCTGAAGCAATGAGCCTTCTACCGGGTTCACCATCGATTCCTATAATGTCACCATCTCCATTTCTCCGCCAATTTCTCCATCTACTAATGGGATTTCGAACCCAGGTTGGCCGACTCAACATAATGTTCCATTGCTGCACCTTTCCGGGAGCAATTTCCAGTCCAGTTGGTTGCGTTCATCTCTGAATGCTTAGACATATTCCCAATGACAAACTCGAGTTTTTTTTCCGTATATTGATGTCCAACAGAAGCAAATCTTGAATGAGAGATCTCTTCTACCGAATCCGAGTATTAATACCAATATGTTGAATCGTTCTGCTCATCCAAAAATGCTAAGTCCTTCAAATCTGGACGATACTTTTTCTGCAGAGAACTCTCGTAGATATTCTGATCAAGCATTTGGTTCAACAGTTTTTTCGCCTTCAAACAATTCAGCGGCCCTTTATTCAATTCCAGCAACAGCAGCAAAGCATGCTATCTCCAATCAGAACTAATTTCTCACCAAGAAATGTCGAGCACTCTCTGGTGAAAACCCCTTTACGGGTCCCGTCTCCTGGGAGAGTGTCACCTCGAAGTATAGAGCCAATATCGCCAATGAGTGCTCGTGTATCAATGCTAGCTCAATGTGAGAAGCAGCACCCAACAGTTCCGGAGTCTTAGCTCACGTGAACTGGGTTCTAATGCTGCAGCAGCTGTTGCTTCCTTAGACGACACTTGGCCCAATTGGGGATCCCTTGATGGTGCACCAGAGCGGTCAGTCCATGCTTACGAGTTTGATAAGATAGAAAGATCTTCATTATTCGAGCACCTTGAAGATGGGGAGGAGCCAGATTTATCGTGGGTTCAGTCCCTTGTCAAAGAATCTGCCCATGATATGAACAAAAAATCTGTAACCGGTACATCCGTGAGTATAGGCGGGAATCTGAATGACCAGATGGAAGACATTGATGAATCTGCTTTGGGCGCATGGCTCGATCAAATGCAGCTTGATCAGTGATGGCTCAATAAATTGAATGCTTCTACTACGTCTTAAGATCAGTTAACACGAGATTGTGGAGTATACCAGTTTTGGGGTTCGACTTCGAAATGGCCTAAATCCTAATATATGATAAAAAATTATATTGTTTTTGCCTTTTGATTCATTCTTTAACCACATATACCAAAGAATGAGTAGCCTATGTATTGTTGGATAAGGTCCAAGTTAGGAAAACAGTCTTTCAATGCTGTGGTATGACTATTGTCTTTTCAATCTATGCGTTGAGACCTACATGACATGGTCTCTTTCTTGATGCTAAATTCTGAAATGGCCAAGGGAATGCATGGTGATTTCTTGATGATTTGAACTTCTAGTGATGATTTTCTAATCTTTACTTGCCTTGATTGGGACAGTGGATTATCAGAAAGAATGGAAAGTGGGACAGAGGACGAGTGGAATTCATATCCAGAGTGTGGGATTTATCAGGAATATTTTTGACTCGTGCCCTTGGAGACATTATTAAGCACCATGAAAAGGCGAGCATTGATAATATATTTATTTCGGTATTGGTGCTAGTTAGTGGACTTTAAAGAAGGCATGGGGACATGCACTTTTGTTCCTTTGGAATCCCAAAACCCGTATTTAAAATTTTTAATTAGCGATAAGAATATGGCAGTGTGGACGTGATAAAAAAAATGGCATTAAAAATCTTTATGGAAATTAGGGTGCGCGGGTACCCGATACCCGACCCGATCGGTATGGGCAGTGGACGTGATAAAAAAAAATGGCATTAAAAATCTTTACGGAAATTCGGGTGCGGGTACCCGACCCGACCTGATCGGGTCGAGTAATTTTTTAGAAACTCGGGTTCGGGTGATACCCGACGCTAAATATCATTGTTGTCGGGTCGGGTCGGGTAGGAGTTCTCATACCCGATCGAATATCGGGTATTATGGTAATTTTTAATTACTATATTAATTAACCCTAATATTAACATAGAGTTGGTAACTTGGTATGACGGCTCTTGCTCTCCAGTCTCCACGAAAGTTGATAGCAGCAGTACGCATTATGTGTCTTAATCTCTTAACCAAAAACCAAGCTTAGTTGCTTTTTTTTTTAAAGTCGGGAATCGGTTCGATAATCATTGATAATGATGCTACTAGAAATATGTCATGGTGTTCGAGATGGAGACTATAATTTTTCGACATTAAATTTTTTGGTTATATAGCCTCTCAGTTTAATATTTTGTTTTTTTATTATTTGTTTGCTTTGTTTCAATTTATTGTATTGCAGTTTTCGCGCTTCTACATTGTGAAGCTTGATAACATTTTTCCTACTTGTCTAGTTTTGAAGAATTTTCCAGTTGTATTTACATCAAATACCCGATCATATCGGGTTATGATCGAGTATTTTTTTCATACCCGATATATCGGATACCTGACTATAACTATCCAAACCCGATAAAACCCGACCCACGCCCACCCTTACATATTTGTTGGTACCGCACAAGGTGAGGTGTCAGATATCAGCATGTTGGTCAATTTTTCCTTATTTGATCGAAAATAACATTTCAAATGACTGACTTTAATAAACCTTTTATAAAAAAAACGACAATGCAACTATAAAAGAATAGAAAAAAAATAACCAAAGAACTGACTCTTAACATTTTTTTAAAAAATTGATGCTCATCTCACTATAAACTGAAAGGAAAAAAAAAACAACATTTAAAGTTGCGCGTATAAAAAACGATTAAATATATTTTTCCTAGTCGGTTCAGGCCAAACCCGCATATCTACTAAAAAAAATTATTTAACAAAAAGATTTCTAGTTAACAAATTAATTAGAAAAAAAAAGTAGTTAACAAACCAAGCCTTTACTATTTATTATTATTTATTAGAATAGTAATAAATAGTAAATGCTTGGACACTTATATTATTAAAATAAAAAAACAATAATTATATTTAATAATTATATATAAGTAAATATGGGTATTCAGTTGTCATAAAATGGTTAGAGTAGTTCTCAAGTTAAAGACGATAGGTTCAAATGCAAGCACGCTACTGTCATACACAATGTGCCCGCGTCACCCAAAAAGGAAGGGATTAGGATCTCGCCGAGGAGAGTTGTTGTTGCCCTCGATGACAATGTTTTTGAGGGTCTCACCAACATACGTGATATTTTTTTTGTTGAAAGTGTCACAGGTATGATGATGAAGTAACCCTCTTACTGATAAAAGTAGGATGTTTGAAACAGATACGATCTAAATCAACTCAATGATTTTATTCCTTAAGGTGTGGCTGATGTCTTAAAAGACCAGCTAAGCATCATTAGCTTGGTCGGCCTTCACTTGACCAACTACCTAATACTATGCATGCTAATCAAACGGCGTTATATAGCTTTATTCAGGACTTGGCCCGACATCATATTCTCGGCGTTATATAGCTTTATTCAGGACTTGGCCCGACATCATATTCTCGGCAGATTAAGGTACATATATTGGAGATTAAACCATTCAGAATTGGATGTCATTGACACTAGCTTTTCATGAAATGATTGATATTATGAATCCCACAGTAGAATATACAATACTTTCGCACACAATAAGCCAGTCTTTTGAATTTGACTCTCACTTGAAGCCAAGTAACGGTGACCGCAACATTTGTGAAATCATAATTGCTTGGAGGAAACCATGAGGAATCCAACAGTTTCAAGCATCACATGATCTTGAAGAATAAAAGTGGATATGCAGGGAACTGCAAGTAGGTACTTATATATATTGACAGAAAATCTCATTCTACCTGTATTTTCAATGAAAGTAGTTAGCTGCGAGGGACAAAATTGGATGTATCAAGAATTATTCAGGGTCATCATCACCATCTCCAATCAAATTACAGATATTAGGGCACTCTGAAAGACTGCCAACAAAAGAAAAAATTCAAAATGCATAAGACATGGAAAGAGCTGCTCCTGCATCCCACGCCACCAGTTCGCCACATTCTCGTTGCTGCCATTGGCATACATGATACACCTCTTCCAACAAGCAAGTGGAGTAGACGCAGTCCTGATGTTCAGTAAAAGAATCTAAGCGAAAGTCGGGATAAAAAACGATTCGGACAAGTTACTCGCCACCACAGCCGTGGGGGCAAGCAAAATCATATTCGTTATGTTGGATCCCTAGTGGGACTTGCTGTCGGATTAACCGTAATCGATCAGAACAAAGATCAAACACTTATATGGGCAGCGGTCTTATATGTCATCACGACTTTATCATGTGTTGCCTTCTTCTCCATTGGAATGGGTCCTATAGCATGGGACTACAAAGCTCTGAGATATTCCCATTGAGGCTGAGAGCTCGAGGGTGCAGCATGGGAGTTGCGGTGAACCGGTTTACAAGCGGGGTCGTTCTGATGACCTTTATAACACTTTACAAGGCTATAACGATCAGTGGAGCATTCTGTCTATTCTGTGGGATCGCCACGGTGGCTTGGGCTTTCTTCTACACATAGCTACCTGAGACAGAGGGGAGAACCTTGGAGGAAATGGAGGCTTTGTTTGCGAGTCTCTTTAAATGGAGGTCCACTATTTAAGCGTTGGAGAAAAGAAGTGGAGCCTAACTTTCGCTTCTTTCGTGCTGTGGATGCAACATTGCAACGACACTTAATGTGTGATTTCAAAAACTTGAAGTTCAAGATGCAACATAAACTTCAAAGAGAAGATTCCTGAGTGTTTTGTGTGGTTTGCTTGTAAAGGGAATGATATGAGAATGCAAAGGCGATCACAAAGAATGAAGGGGGCACCTAGGATGTTTAGTAAATTTTATCAAGATCATAAGAATAATATGAGTTCATGATTCAAGTAACATTTTTATATTGAGCATATAGTAGGCTGAAGTCGGTAAATAAAATTTAGGAGGGAAAATTGTTCAAGTCTTTGTTTGGAGTCTGAGTTTCTGTAACAACCACATATAAACAGTGAATGAAAAACCAAGGGAACTAACAACTGTATATATTTCTCTCTGAATTCATTGTCTATTTCCTTCGATTAATTCATTGCTTTTTGACAATACATTCATCAATAATTAAGCAGATCACAACAGTGATAAACTCTTGTTGATTTATCACCTCTTTTTTTCACAGAAGAGGAAAATCGAGTAGGTTCTTGAGCATTTTGAGCAAAACTCAAATATTGTCTTATTCTTAAACCAGAATCAAGTTCGAATATAAATAAACACATTTTCAAACGCCTGAATTATTTTATCGAATAGCTCACGAATCAACGAAAAAATAAATTTAAAACAAGTTTAATTCAACTCTTTATTTGATGTAGTTCAGTAATTAAATTCAGAATACTAAACTATAAAGTATAAATAGTATTAAGATCTGTTTGTTGACACCTCAGGATATCGTGCTAGAGGGAAGTGTCTCCCAAGGTTCGATCTATGTAACAGTAAGGATGAAAATGTAAGAGCAAACCTACTGTGTAAAATCAACCAATAAAAAGGCAAACCTGTGTGTACGAAGTTTTTGCTATACTCGTGGTCCGGGAAAGGGTCGGGCCACTTTAAGCCTAATGTACGCAGCCTCCTCTTGCAATGTAAGAGGCTGTTTTCGCAATTCGAGCGTATAAATATTTTAGAGGAATATCTTACTGATATAAATTTGGGAGAAGACTGAAACAAAAATTTAAGATTTTACAACACGAATGAAATGATCGTGTAATAAGCTCCTCTGGTGTACAGCAAACATGCAGATATTAAAGCTACATATGTTCTCTACCAAAAACACAACAATTAGATTGCACCTTCATCACAGGATAAACAACGTTCAGCTCAGAGGATCACCTCTTAGCTCGTCCTAAACGAGCTAAAAGTCATTCACGTCTCTCTCGCATCTTTAACCACATACATCTTGGAAAATTGCATACACAAGTCACGATCTCGTATATCTCCCCACCCTCCCCAACCCCGAAACCCAGCTTGATAACCAGGTTGATTCTTGTATACTTCTACTCCCCAGTTTGATCTAATATTTGGAACTCTATCCACTTCTTCAACTTCAAAATTCACAGAACCATCATGAACACATGCCACTTGCTCTCCCTGTCCTTGATGCAACCCGCATTTCCCAAAGTGTACGGCACTTGTCCTAGGCCCTCGTAACGAGTAAACTGGCCCTCCAAATGAAGGATAAACGGTAGCCCACATTGTTATATCCCAGTTATAATCATCAAAAGAGCAAAACTCTCTAGCTTTCCTATGTATCTTTCTCCATATGGTTCGGTTAAAGGCATATCCCACATTTCCCATCCTCTCCGCTATCAAACTCTGCGACCTTTCTCCTCTTAACTTCACATCAGAGGGTGCGAGATTTGCAGCATAACAAAGTGGGCATTTTTTATGCTTCAACTCTGTTAGTAACATCAAATTACAATATGCATTGGGATATATAAAGTGATCCTCTTCTATGAAGAGAATATGACCCGAATGCCGGCTCGTCTCCCTTAAACCATCCCACACAGTATTCATCATCCACCACCAATGATGTTTCAACGACACGATCTTTGGTGAACGGTGGTTGCCAAACTGATCCGGAGTCCCTTTACACTTAACCTTGGCAGGAGCTTCTTTGTTCTTGCAATCACCAGGCGAAACACCAGGAAAACTACTAGGAAAGACATGAGGTGAGTATGGGGCAAAAATTTGTTTCACCTGGCAAAACTTGATACCCTCTACGATCTTATTCATCTCTTCGTAAAAACCATCATGGCTAACGATTAGCAGCGTTTCACCAATCCCTACAACTTGGGAAAGGCTATCAACTACCACTTGAAGATATTTAGGCCGGCTGTGAACATACAACACAATAACAATATGATTCTTGGCTAACTTAGGATACAAATCTAAGTTCTTTGGTGGCATCCGATTACGCTCCTCTAATAAAATCGAAAGCTCGTTCTGTTTCGGCAGCTTTAGATTCTCCGACAATCCCAAAGTATAGTTATAATTAGTCAATCCAAATGAATCATTATCGCTCTCAATTGTGTATTGGTTGATAAAATCTATAATAGCATTTGTTCTCAACATCAAAACCAATAAAACAAATCCCAACAGAAAGATCAAAACTGAACGTCTAAAAGCTGCATCTTTTACTCGCGCTTTTCTGAACAAAGGCGCCATATCTATAAGCTCTACCCACTAATACAAATAAACAATTTTTTTCTTGTAAAATCTTCGACAAAATAATCAGCAGCTATGAAACTAGCATAAAGTGTGAACTATAAGAACCTTGAAGATAAGGATATTCGGAAGTAACCAGACCATTCTCCCTCGAGCTGCAGAGTTTGACTTTTTCTGAGAATCGAGGAAATTCAACGGTAGATTGGTGAATACTGAAAACCCTTCAAGAAAACCAGTTTGATCTGAAGAATCGGGCAAGCAAAGGGATCCCTCGCCGAAAGAAAAAAATGGGCAAGAAATTCAAAGCTCTGGTTTTGGAAGTGTAAGAAATTATTCTTGTTTTCGGTAGAACTACGAAATTACTCCTGTAAAACAATTTTAGTACGTAATATTGTATTTAACGCCTAACTAAATACCATAATTACCATTTGTTCTTGCTACTTTTAGCAACACCTACTTGGACGCATTCAACAGTAAGTATCGTAAGAATACTTTTCCAAAATATCATTATTCAAGAATTTATAACATGTCTTTACTTTTCACCTTCCCATCTATACTATCTTTTTCCTTGTCACACATATATTAATCCCGATTACTTTCGTGTTATTCTTCATGTCACCCTACTATGATGACACGTGTTAACATCATATGCATAAATGTGATGACAACTTGCTAAATGATGTTAACCCTCACCTCCATTTTAAACTTTTCGTTCTGTATGATTACATTTGGCGATCCCTTAATGCTTTCTAAATGTATTAAATTACTATTCAATTAATTTTTGGTCTAGACTTGATTCTAATTGAATCACTCTTATCATCTTTCCACTATATTATTTCAAATTCACAAAAAAATTATTTCAATTTTCAATTCTCCAACTAAAACTACTAGAACTACTTAAATTCAGCCTCACACTAATGAGCAAGCTCTCTTGGTTTATGATTTGAAATTTGTGACAAAAAAAATAAATTATCAATCAAACACATCAACATTCCAAGAACTAAATTGAATCTTGATATCTTTCAAAAGCTCATACATCTATTCTTCAAAATGATAAAATTATATTATAATTATTAAATAGAAGCATCACATGTGATTATAAAATAAAATCCAAGTTCTATACACAAGACGACAAGAATATAAGAGTCGGTTAATGTAGAGTATCGAGGGTCAACAAACATGTGGATATGATAAAAGTGATGGGGGAAGGGATGAATATGAATCGAGGCCGTGAAATTGGTAAGTAAAAAACATGTGAATTACACAGACAAAACGACTCGTGAACTACAAAAAATTTGTGAGGTGCATTTGTATGTAACACACACTAAACTAACTTTTGGCTCATTCAAATGTGTCCAACTTGTAAAGGATCCGAGGAACCAACCCAATACCCCAGTATGGATCTAGCACTTGACGAACCGCACTAATTGACTCCTAAAAAAGTAAAAGTTAATTTAAATTTCAATTACAGTATATGCTAAAATAACAGTTAGCGTCGATTTACCACATACGGTATGACTAATATGTATTTTACCCTATGTGATTTGTAACTAGACATTGTACACTTTTGTGGTTTGAAATAGACAGTTTACCACATGTGCTTTGCAAAACATAGCACACAAGTATGGAGGGGTTTTTTTTTGCACCTATTCACAAACCATAATGATGTAACCTGAATATTTTTCAAAATACATGGGGTAAACTGTCTATTTTGAAAATCGTAGGGTGATAAACTATCTATTTAGAAAATCACGGAGGGTTCGTTGCCAAAAAATCACAACAAATTTTGGCTTCTTAAACCACTTTAAATTGTGCTTACTCTATTTGCCACACCGATATTTTTGTAGGAATTAATAAGAATGAGAAGCCCAGGTGAGAAGCCCGAAATTTTTATTAATGAGAACAAAATTGGTAAGTGAATTTTGAATGGTCAATTGGCTAAAGAAATCCCACATTGGAACTTTAGAACACTTATAATTTGTTTATATTGAGAAAGAAATCAATAGAGTATAGTTAAGTAGAAAAGAGAGTTACTCCTCGCGCGTCGTCCGTTCGCTGGGCTTGGCACGCCTCGTCGCTGTCGTGAAGGCAGCCATATCTTTTTACTACTCGAATTTTTGGGAAGAATTGTCTTTTCATATTCCTGAACTTTCACCTCCTGTTTTATTGCTGAGTTAATCTGACTTGAGTGTGAGACCTTAAATCAAGTTAATCTGATTTAAGTATGAGACTTAAATCTGTGATTAAGGTTCAGACTGATTAAATATGCTTGTCAGCTACATAAGCTGCACCAGCTCCAATCTTTAAGCATCCGAAAAATCATTCATTCATATTTGAGAGTGATGCACACTATTACAGTTTGAAAGAGTCTGCTCGGAATTCTGCTTCCATCCGAACAGTTGTGATTGAGAGTTGTACCTTGGAACTCACTTGTCTAGGAGTCCAGAAGCTTGTAGGCGGGCAAATTTGAGTTTACAGACATACGGTTTGCTGTGGCTACGTTCAGAATTGTATCAAATTTCTGTTGTGAAGACAATTAACAGTTTATAAATTGTCTCTGCTGTGAGGACATCTTAACAGTTTATACATTGTTGTTGTAAGTCTTCTGTTAGTGTACTTCGATTCTTTTATTTAATATCAAACTATGTAATTTGATTAAACTTTAAAGTTTGTTTATACTGATTCAATCCATCAACTTAAATATACAGTATCAACAATCGTAAACTCAAATTTTTGTTTTTATTTATGTTCTTTATTTTTTGGATCTGAATCAGTTGGTATAATCCTACTTTGCTAAATATAAAATTATTGATTTTTCAACCAAACACTGTTTTTGCACTGTCAAAGGGTTTATCATGTTGTTTTTAAAACTAGTTTGATATTATTTGTTCTCTGCCATTTGTGTTCTGTTTTAGCTTATGGCTGACCAGATTCCAAACCGAATTGCTGAAAATATTGAGATTACAGTGGTGAAAGCTAGCGGTGGTGAGGTCGTTATGTCAGTTCTGAGAAACCCAATGTCGTTCTCTCAATTTGAGAAACCGGAAAAGTTCAAAGGTTCCAACTTTAAGTGTTGGCAGTAGAAGATGATGTTCTTCTTTACCACCTTGAACTTGACCAGGTTTCTAAAAGAGGATAAACCAGTGGAGGACAAAAAGGATCATAAATCTGGTGTAATAGTCGAATTGTGGCTGAGTGCCGGCTACCTCTGTCGCAACTACGTATTGAACTCTCTAGACGATGCATTTTTCAATGTGTATCCCCCCAAATAACTGTGAAGGATCTTTGCGAATAGTTAGACATAAAGTACAAAGTTGACGACACAGGCGCCAAGAAATTTGTAGCCGGACGATTCCATGACTATCGAATGGTAGATGGCAAGAGCGTTGTTGAGCAATGCAAGGAGCTGCAACTGATATATCATGAACTTGCTGCCCAAGGTACGGGGCTAAATAATGCACTCCAAGTGGCGATGATGATCGAAAAACTACCGCCATCTTGGAAGGACTTCAAGAGCTACCTGAAGCACAAGTGAAAGATGATGAGTCTCGAAGACCTTATTAGGAGCATATTGAGTAAGACAACAGAAAAGTTGACAAGAAACCTAGCGGAATGATTTCCAAGGCCAATGTGGTTGAAGTTGGGGATAGCTCTAGTGGGAATAAGCGCGATGGCACGTATGATTCCAAGGGAGATACTCAGAACAGGAGGTTCACAGGTGACTGTTATGTGTGCGATAAACCTAACCATAAGGTCAAGGACTAACGCCAAACCAATGAGGATAAAAGGAAGGCAGTCCCAACCAAAGTCAAATGCAAGAGACCTGCTCATGCCCACATTGCCGAGGACAACCTGAGCTCAGACATGGATGACATGCATCTGACTGATGTGGTTTCAGAGGTGAAATTTGTTGACGGCAACTCCAAGGAATGGTGGGTGGACACTGGGGCTGCTTGCCACATATGCGCCATAAAATGGATGTTCAGGACCTATCAACCAGTAAATGATGAGCACTGCTACATGGAAAATTCCCCAGTCTCAAAAGTTGAAGGCAAAAGAACGGTTGTGCTAAAGATGACTTCTGGAAAAGAGTTGACTCTTACCGAGGTGTTCCACGTGCCAGAGATCCGAAAGAATCTCATCGCGGGAGCAGTGCTGGACAAGAAAGGCTTTCGGCTCATGTTTGAATCCGACAAAGGCATTCTGTCCAAGAGTAGCATGTTTGTGGGCAAAGGCTACTTGGCCAATAACCTCTTCAAGATGACTGTAATGACTTTAGCTCCTAAGGTTAAGTCTAGTACAGATGTTGAGATTGATGTATATGCAGCCAATGAGGCTAGCACAAGCAAAATTACCTAAATTAACCAAGTCTTCATTCCACTCAATTGAGCGAAGCACCGAACTGTTAAACTTGATCTATACGGATGTATGCGATTTAAAGTATGTACAATCAAGATACGATAAAAATAATTTCATAACTTTTATCGATGATTGTACAATATATTGCTATGTCTACTTAATGAGAAGTAAAGACAAAGCAATTGATATGTTCATTCACTACAAGAATGAAGTTGAGAATCAACTCGATAAAAAAGATTAAAATCTTCGAAGTGACCAAGGCGGTGAATACGAGTCATAATTTGCACAAATATGTGCTTAGAGTGGCATTATTCATTAAACCACTGTGTCTTATTCTCCCGAGCAAAATGGTATTGCTGAAAGGAAGAATAAAACACTTAAGGAAATGATTAATGCAATACTTATAAGTTCTGACTTACCTCGGAACAGAGAGATATAATCTATCTTACATAATCATACTTGGGAACTAGTGGATATTCCTGCGGGTTGTAAAAGATGAAGCCTGATGGTACGGTAGATAAGTACAAGGCTAGACTTGTAGTCAAAGGCTACATACAAACTGAAGGTGTTGATTATTTCGACACATACGTTTATGTATCCAGGAAAATGTCGATAAGGTTAATAATTGCATTTGCTGCATTATGTAATCTAGATATCCATCAAATGGATGTATAAACGGATTTTCTAAATGGAGATTTGGAAGATGAGGTTTACATGGACCAACCTGAAGGGTTTGTAGTTTCAGGTAAAGAAACGAAGGTGTGTAGACCTGTGAAATGCTTGTATGGATTAAAACAAGCACCTAAACAATGACACAAAAAGTTTGATAGCGTCATGCTTTCAAATGGGCTTAAAACAAACCATTGCGATAAATGTGTCTACGTGAAAAGATACAATACAAACAATGTGTTGAGTCTTAAAAGCATTGTTGAGTTTAATGCTTAATTAATCTCCAAATTATTTATGGGTTTTGATGATCAACAAAACTTGCATTTGTTGTACTAATGTGTCTGTTTAGTGTGCAGGGTTAGGTTGATAAATTGGTTGGGCAGACCAATGGAAGAGGACACACGTTACATAATGACATTTGCGTATTCTTAGGACAAGCGGTGATTTTTATCAAGAAAGATATTGAGCTTGTACAAGAAGGAATGACATCTATGAACAACCAAAATAAGTGTTCATCATGTGTGGAATGATGTCGAATCAATATTTTATGATGGGATGAAGACCCACGAACCAATGGTCCGTTGGTGGCCAAATTCGTATAGAAGCCAATTTGAGCACATCATGGTATTTTGATTATATATCATTGCTCGATGATCCAAATGACGTGATTCTAAAGAGGTTGGAAAGCCAACTCAAAATTCTATATTTCATATTCAACATCTCAGTCCAATTCGGATTGCATCATGGAGTAAAATGACATGGAAGTCATAGCAAAAGCATATTGTATTTGGCTTGAAGCAAGGTTGGAGCGGCTGTAGCATTTTGGGCATAACTTCTTCATACCTTAATGGATGATTTTGGTGTCCTTACATAGCAAAAAGGAATGGCTACAACTTTGATGTTTACCACTTTCCCCAGAAACAAGCTTAAGATGGTCGAAACTTGCGAAGTTTGAGATTGTTGAAATCTGGGCAGATAATTTTAGGCGATCCGAGCCATAGTTTTAGGAGAGCCATGCGAGCCAACGCCACGCACCATCGATTGAAGATATGGCACGATGCGCGAGCAGGAGGCCCGAAAGCCCTAGGCGATCCAAAGATAGTCTCAGGCGATCCAAGATAGTTTCAGGTGATCTACCGTTAGCTTGAGCTGATGCGTTTTTGCTGTTCATATTTTGGCAAGGCCCTATTTTTTGGTGGCGACCGCCTGAGGCGATGTGGGGGAACGCCTGAGGCAATCCATGCCAGTTTCAAATATTTTGACCGTTGAGCTGAGGCAATCCAAGATAGTTTCAGGTGATGGCTCTGGCGATGGAGCACATTTTTGGTCAAAAATTGCTCCTAACGGCTAGTTGGCTCTTGTCTTCACTTACGAACATCCTACACTATAAATTGGTGTATTTGGGATGGCACAACACAACACAACAACCTATAACAAAGAGAAACATGATATTTGCTCAAGATTACACATTTATCATTCAACTTCATCATTTTGAGTTGTGTTTCGTGAGTGTGAAGCTTATTTGTATAAGCATTTGTTGTTGTGAGAATTGGTGCTTGAGTTTGTAAATACCGTGAAGGTGTAATTTGTTGTTGCACACAAGTTGTGAATCGTTGTAAGGTCCTCCAACACCGACGCAAGTTGTAAATAATGTATATAATGGGAAATCTTGACACATACGTCGGAGACATAAATCGTGAGAAATCTACTAAAAATCAGTGTTTTTCTTTAGATTATGTGAAGTCTAAAGAAAATCTTGAGGACCCCTTAACGAAAGGTCTAACGAGAGACCGAGTAGAGGTTTCATCGAGGGGAATGTGATTGAAGCCCATGAAATTGATTTCCAACCATGATGGCAACCCAACCTGAATTGTAAAATCCACTTTGTAGGTTCAATGGGAAAACCAAATTAGGGGATGATCGAACAAAGCACTCGGGAAATTGAATTCCTTACATATTCCTGTGATGGAAGAGAGATAGACATGTACTTTGGGAAGGCTGAGCTCATGCACTTAATGATTCTTCTATCTCGAGATGATAAAGCGGTGTATGACAGGATACTCCTTAGAAGAAATCACATATATCGAATGTGAAAGGGTCGCTTCTATGAGATGACCCGATGGCTAAATCTCTAGAGCATAGATGTCATGCCTCGACATGACGTATATATGTATGATATGAGTATGGTGTACTTATGATTAAGTACAGTACGATGTGGACTCAGATTCGGGTTGAACCGAGTGATGATCGATGTAATCATAGAATGAATTACTTATGAGAGTTCAATATGAAGTTGTAGCAAGTATGAGGTAACATAAACCAAGAAATATGGGAGTTATGTGAGTTGTGAACAAATCTATCTACGTTCTTGAAATATTGATGCATGTCTTATTTTATATGCAAGAGAATGAAGAGACATGGAATGTATAGTGGGATATGACCTTGGTGTTCATTTGGCTTGCATTTGAGAGGCATTAGAATTTGCATGTCATGTGAATTTGAGTTTTGGTAGAGGAGTTTATATTAAAGGTAAAATCAGATTTTACAACACATACTTACACCATAAACACCTACAAATCTCTACACTTGCTTTGGACTCTTTTGAGGGTTTGGTTTGGAGTTACACTTGCAAAGCCTTTTGGAACCTAAGAAGAAGTGATTTACTTGGTAAGGAGAATAACCTTTCATTACTTTATCATGGTATTTAGAAGTTCTTTGGGTATGCTTGAATCTTGAAGCATGAAAGCATGTGATGGTTCCTTGTTGCTTAAAGTGTATATGAAGTTAAGACACAAGGTGTAAAAGTATGTAAACATGTTTGTTTGATATTAGAGATTTCATGGAATAAGTTGTAAGGGTGTAAAGTGAGGTGTAGGAGAAACACCAAGAAAAGAAGTAGAAAATCGCCATGTTTTTTTTTCTTCAGAAAACAGAGGAGGCGATCGATCGCGATGTTTGAGGAAATCGATCGCCTGTGGCTAAACATGAGAATGGCGGTGCTTGAGCGATCGATCGCTTCAAGTAGGCAATCGATCGCCTCAAGGCAGAATGTTTTTCAAAGGGGTAGGCTACCGATCGCGTGAAAATAGGAGATCGATCGCCTATGACCAATCTTCAGGCGATCGATCGCGTCAAAACATGAGATCGATCGCCAGAGTCCTGAATTGGAAAATGTAATATTTTTGTAGAATTTGATTTTGAAGCCTATTGTAACATGTTATATTGTACATGTTGTTGTAGCATCATCACAGGGGACGGGGCAACGAGGCGGTTAGACATTGACGCCTAATTGATATCGTTTGTGTCGCAGAACAGGTACGTTATGACGTACGAGTATATGATAGTGTTGTGATGATGATGTGAGCATGTTATCATATGATTAGTGATATCATATGCATGTGCATTCATGATATTACATTGTTGAGATGGATGACACCATAGATGTGTAGTATATGCTTTGGCTGAGATCGGTGCCACGATAGATATGCCAGTATTGGGCATATGCTTTGGCTGGGATTGTTGCCACGATAGATATGCTACATATGCTTTGGCATGAGAGATATACGCCGGTTGGGTATATGCTCTGGCTGTTATAACATGTTAGGATGGTACTATGATATGTGCTGCTAATATGAAGAGGTGAGAGGGTTCCACTGACATATTGAGCTGAGATAAAAATATCATATTGGTCTGGTTATAACAGGATGAGGAATGAGACATGTCATGACATATTTGCATTTGATGATGCATGATACAGGACAATCACAATTGTTATTCATAGTGCTTTATCGTTTATGTGTTTATTGATATCGCACTGGGATGGTTGTTTATCTGTACTCATGTTGTGTGATTGTTTCTGTAGGGACTCATAGACGTGTGAGGACGGGATTGTGAGTCTATTCCGCTGCGAGCTGAACAACTGCTTAGGAGTTTTTGGTCTAGGTTGTTGTGATGTATATATGATGTGTATTATGACATAGTTTTTGTCAAATTGTAACAACCTACATAACTAAACTCTTAATCAGTGTATGTTTTTACTTAATTCTTACTCTCATATGTATAATGAACTAATACATAATGGATTAAGTAACGAGAACCCCACATTAGTGGTATCAGAGCAGTGGTTCGAGAACGGGTTAAACAAGGGTAGAGAAAGGTATTAGGGAGTTACCTAATACGTTGAAAGCATGTTCTGAGTCATGAGCTTTATATATTTGTTGTTGTTGGTAACCTATATTTGCAGTAATGGCAGACAGAGTACCACATGATGAGGTTGGGGATGCCATGAGTGGCAATGCTAGTGTTGGATTGGCGCCTGTGCCACCACCACCATTTGGGCAAGGGCCAGTAGAACAGGTACTGTTACCTGGAGAGTTGACTTTGACACAATTTCTGAGTTATCAGCCACCGCGCTTTGAGGGTACTGAATCAGGGGAACAAGCAGAGGAATGGTTGGAACGTATTGAACAGATCTTTGTGTCAGCTCCATGTGCCAAGTCCGCCTGGATACTGTCACGCCCCGAGACCGGGGTCAATAACACCGTCATTGATTTCCATAAACAACTTGAAATCAATAAGCCTCGTAATATCGTAATAACCAAAAACCAGTCTATATTCCATAAACAAAGAAATCATTGTCTTTACAACTGAATTAAAAACGCGAAATTAAAACTTAACATCTTAAATAGTAAAATCGTCATTAAATAAAGTCTTGGGATCTTAATTCTTAGAAATACGCAGCGGATATATCACCAACCCCAAAATTGGTGATCTTCTTCGGCTTCAACTTCTTCCTCGTCTTTATCTGGGGAGGTAGAGTAAGGGGTGAGTGTTTTGGAAAACACTCAGCAAGCGGGGCCAATCGATATGACAATAATATAGTTTTCATAATTTTCCAAAACATATATCTTAATCAAACATATATTGATATGAATGCATCTTAACATAATTGCTCCATCGAGCCATAACATAACATATCATATCATTCATATTTTTCTTCTCAGTTAAGCACAATAAATTTCTAGTTTCCTCTTGGTACTGATATCAGTCTCTAGACTTATCCCTCCTAGAGATGAGGTCATGCATCGGCTTACCCACGAATAAAGGGTCTGGAAACTCCAGAAACAACGGTTAACCACCGTATAAGGTCATGTAAATGGTTATATCCCACCGCATCAGGATCATAAAGGAATCCTTTTCCAATCAGATTTAAAAGTTTAAAGTGCTTACAAATTAATACTTTTCTTAATTTCAACATAGTTCATATCGATTGAGAACTTAAAAACATACATATTATTTTCAAAACGAAACGAATAACTAGCAAAAACCCAATTACAGCGATTATAGATGTTTGAACGATTTAGAGTGCGAAAACAATACGAGATCCTTCCTTCCTAAGCCTTGAAGTGGTCGAATTTTTTGGTATGATTTGGGCTAAAGTTTTTGGCTCTTGATGAAGAATTTTTGAAACAAAATAATGGTGGAGAGGAAGGGTTTGTGCTAGATCCACTTTAAAGGTAAAATCCTATATATAACTTGGTTCAAACTTAGCAAAATAAAGGTGGAAGCCTTCAAATTTATGGAATAATATATGTGCAGATTTTATTGCTAAGGTGGTAGAGATTTTATGAAAATATGGTGCATAATTTTCGAAAATAAGAAGGTTGAGATCCTTGAAAATTATGGTCTAAAAATCTTTCCAAAACTCTTGATTTCATAATGGTATTTTCGATTTTAAGCATTGCTAACAAAGGATGGGAATCTTTGAATTAATTGGTTTAGATCATCAAGATTAATGGATACAAAATTGAGTAGCTTGAGTTGGTAGGTAAAGATCCTAGGAGTATCTACCAATTAGTGGTTTAATTCTACAAGGAAACATCATAATAGAGTTTTAGTCATGCTATATCATTTAATAATAATATAATAAATAAAGTTTTAACTTGAGCCAAAATATTTTAATTTGATGAATACCTCAAATTTTTGGGTCTTTACATCCCTCCCTCCTTATTGGAAGTTTCGTCCTCGAAACTCGAGTCAACTTGATCATGGAAAAGGTATGGGTATTTCCCCGCATCAATTCTTCTATTTCCCACGTAGCTTCTCTTTCCGTATGGTTTGACCATTGGACTTTGACATATGAAATTGTCCTTCGTCGCAATACATGGTCCTTTGAATCCACGATCCGAATCGGAACTTCTTCGTATTTTAGAGTTTCGTCCAAGTTCCCTTGAGTGACTAATGGTTCAGCCTCAAGCACATGGCTTGGGTCAGCAATGTATTTCCTTAGTTGTGATACGTGGAAGACATTGTGAATTCTTGACAGATGTGGTAGTAGTGTTATTTTATATGCTAGCGTTCCCACTTTTTCTAGAACTTCAAATGGTCCCACATATCTCGGATTCAACTTTTCCCTTTTGTCAAATCGAATAACTCCTTTCATTGGTGAAATCTTTACATAGACTTTTTCACCAATCTCAATATCCACTGGTCTCCTTTTCAAATCAGCCCAACTTTTCTGTCGGTCCTGGGCTGTCTTAAGCCTATCCCTGATGATAACTATCTTGTCAGTAGTGGCTTGCACTAACTCAGGTCCTGTGATAGCTCTTTCTCCTACTTCATCCCAGTATAACGGTGATCGACATTTGCGTCCATAGAGTGCTTCGTATGGCGCCATCACAATGCTACTATGATAGCTGTTGTTATAAGACTCGACTAGAGGCAAAAGCTCGCTCCAATTTGCAGTAAAATCTAATGTACAAGCTCTTAGCATATCCTCGAGGGTTTGGATAGTCCTCTCTGTCTGGCCATCGGTCAGTGGGTGATAGGCCGTACTAAGAGTTACTTTACTTCCCATAGCCTGCTGAAAACTTTTCCAGAAACGTGATACGAATCTAGGATCTCTGTCAGATAGGATGCTCACTGGGACTCCATGCAGTCTCACTATATTGTCCATATATAGAGTTGCCAACTTGTCCAAGTTATAGTTCATACGGACAGGTAGAAAATGTGCTGATTTAGTTAGTCGATCCACGATTACCCATATTCCGTCATGGCTCTGTCTTGATTTTGGTAGACCCACGACGAAATCCATGGAGATGTGTTCCCATTTCCATTCAGGGATTTTCAGAGGTTGAAGAAGTCCTCCGGGTCTTTGATGCTCAGCTTTAATTTGTTGACATACTAAGCATCGGGCGACGAATTCTGCTACGTCTTTCTTCATGGCATTCCACCAGAAACTTACCTTCAAATCTTTGTACATCTTTGTACTCCCAGGGTGGACTGAAAATTTGGATTTATGTGCTTCAAACATCACCTCTTGTCTTATGTTGTCCACATTTGGTACGCACAATCGTCCCTTCATCCACAGAATTCCATTACCATCAGTCTCGAAGTCAGTGATTTTTCCATCTTTGACTTGCTCTTTTAACTTTGTCAGACTAGGATCCTGATCTTGACTTAATTTGATGGTCTCTCGAAGGCAAGGTTGAGCTGAGACCGAAGCTAAGATCATTTTCCCTTTGCCTTTCCGGCTCAATGCGTCTGCTACTTTGTTTGCCTTGCCGGGATGGTAATTAATGGTGAGATCGTAGTCCTTCAAGAGTTCAATCCATCTTCTCTACCTCATGTTCAGTTCTTTCTGAGTAAACAAGTATTTAAGGCTTTGATGGTCTGTGAAAACTTCACACTTGGCGCCATAAAGGTAGTGCCTCCAAATTTTTAAGGCAAAAACCACTGCGGCTAATTCGAGGTCATGCGTAGGGTAGTTTTGCTCGTGAGGCTTGAGTTGCCTTGAGGCGTACGCAATTACTCTTCCCTCTTGCATGAGTACACATCCCAGTCCCTCTTTCGATGCGTCACTATAAATAGTGAAACCCATGCCTTCAGTCTGTAGTACCAGTACCGGTGCATATGAAAGCTTTTCCTTCAAGGTCTCAAAACTTTTCTCACACTCTTCACTCCAGATGAATTTTGAGTTCTTCTGTGTGAGCTTTGTAAGAGGTACTGCTATTGAGGAAAATCCTTCAACAAACTTCCGGTAATAACCAGCTAGTCCCAAGAAGCTTCGAATTTCTGTTACGATCGTTGGCCTTTGCCAGTCCAAAACTGCCTCTACCTTCTTAGGATCTACGGACACGCCTGCTTTTGATATGATGTGTCCTAAGAAAGATACGCTCTCTAGCCAAAATTCACATTTATTAAATTTGGCATAAAGCTCTTTCTCTCTCAGTGTCTGGAGAGTGAGGCGGAAATGTTGTTCGTGCTCTTCATTGCTCGACGAATAAATGAGGATGTCGTCGATGAACACCACTACAAAGTTATCCAAGAATGGCTTGAATATTCGATTCATCAAATCCATGAACACTGCTGGGGCGTTTGTCAAGCCAAATGGCATCACCATGAATTCGTGATGCCCATACCTCGTTCTGAATGCGGTTTTCGGTACATCACCAGCTTTTATCTTGAGCTGGTGATAGCCTGACCTTAGGTCGAGCTTAGAAAAGACTTTAGCTCCTTTGAGTTGATCGAACAGGTCATCTATCCTTGGAAGAGGGTATTTGTTCTTGATTGTGATCTTATTCAGTTCTCGATAGTCGATACACAATCTCATGCTCCCGTCTTTCTTCTTCACAAACAATACTGGAGCTCCCCACGGGGATACACTTGGTCTAATTTGTCTCTTGTCTAAGAGCTCCTGCAGTTGTTCCTTGAGTTCTTTCAATTCGGGTGGAGCCATTCGGTATGGTGCCTTTGAAATTGGTGCAGCACTTGGCACCAAATTGATTTCAAACTCCAATTCACGGTTTGGAACAGAACCCTGCAGCTCTTCAGGGAAGACATCTGGAAATTCTTGTACTATCGCTATGCCTTCTACCCTGAGTTCATCTTCTTCTTTTACCTCGCTTATTGTTGCTAGGTATACTTCTTCACCGTTCTTCACGGCTTTCCAAGTTTGTGCTGCCGATAGAAGGAATTTTCGTTCATTGCTTTTACCGTGATACACGATCTCTCCATCGTCTGGAGTTCGTAGTTTAACATTCTTGTTACGACAGTCGACTACCCCATGGTGTTTGGATAACCAATCCATTCCGAGTATAACATCAAAATCCACCATGTTGAGTTGAATTAACTCAGCACTAAACACCGTTTCGTTAATACTGAGATTACAATCTCGGTGTATACTGTGTGCTAATAAGGTTTTATTGGCGGGCGTTGCTACATTATATGGTTTACTAAGTAATTCCGATTTAAGAGTTAGTTTCTTAGCAAACCTTTTGGATATAAACGAATGTGTGGCACCACAGTCAAACAATGCATAAGCAGATAATTCGTTTAATAAAATGGTACCTGCCACGACGTCATTCGCGTCCTCCGCCTCCTCTTGTGATATGGCAAAGGCACGGGCATTCGGTTTGTTCTCCCTTGGTTTGTTCGGAGGCTCGCCATTTCTTGCAATTGTCCCCTTTACATCAGGTTCGGGGCATTCGGCAATCCTGTGTCCTAACTTTCCACATCGGAAACAGGCTCCCTTTCCCTTAAGGCATTCTCCGGGATGATGATAGCCACAATTTGAACATTTTGGAAACCTCTGTTGGTTTGGGCCGAGTGTTGGTCCTTTTCGCTGATTGTTGGACTGATTAGGCCGCTTGAAATTTTGACCATTAGAGGTGTGCTGGTTAATGGAAGGTCGCTTACGCTTGAATTCTTCTTCGCGACGTCTTATGTCAGCTTCAGCCCTGATGGCTGCTCCCATTAAATCTCCAAAATTTGAGGTTTCAAAAATTACGAGAACGGATTGGATACGACTGTTCAGTCCAATCCTGAAGCGATAAAGCTTCAAGGTCTCATCTGCCATGATACTTGGTGCATACGTTCCCAGTGCGTTGAACTTTGCGGTATATTCTACCACTGACATGTCGGAAGTTTGAGTCAAGTTCTCAAATTCTCCCAGTTTCTGATTTTGTACTGCTATTGGGAAGTACTGCTTTAGAAATGTGCTTCGGAACCGTTGCCAAGTGATTGGTCCCGTTTCTATCATCATTGGTGACACATTCTCCCACCATTTGCCTGTCTGATCAACAAGGAAGGATGTTGTGACTTCCACCTTGATGTGCTCCGGCACTTCAAGCAACCTGTGGTGATTTTCCACTAGCTTAAGCCAGTTTTGGGCCATCTCTGGATCTGAGTTGCCATCAAACGTGGGCACTCTGTTCTTGCGAAGAGATTCGTAATGATACTTACGGATGTGGCGCTGGCTGCGGATGTTGCTGATTAATAGCGGGGTTAGCCAGACCTTGTAGTGTCGTGGCCACAATGGTGGCTATAGCTGTCAAGTCCTCACAACTTAGACCCACCCTCGGGGGTTTCGGAGGATTTTGGTTTCCATTCGATCTTCCCTCATTAGTGCTAGGAGGGGCAGCGTAGTTGGGGTTACGGTTGTCACGTACAGGACGTCCGGCCATCTCCTACAATACATAAAGATCTAAGGTCCATGCGCAGTAGTAAAGTTGATAACAGAATATAACGAAGACATGATTAAAGGAAATTGACAATTTTATTAATAACTTGAAATTGTTCGATTCAAAACAAAATGGAACTACTGAGCATCAAAATAACTCTTAAATAAAAACTCCTAAAAACAAAGCTTCCTAGAAAACTACGGATCTACTACTTCTCCATTTCCTAAATCCTCTTCCACTTCTTCTTCCATTGGTTCCTCTTCAGGATCCTCCTCTGGTTCTTCCTCTGCTTGCATGTTGTCGATGATGCCTCGCAGATTATTATTGCGTTCTGGAGGTGGGTGATGATACCCCAATATCCATTGCTTCTTACTGCTAAGCGATGATTCGAGCGACTTCCTTGTTTGCCTCCTTGAGCTGTTCGTCGGCTTGGTGGTGGTAGTAGCCGAGCCTTTGAACATCACCACGCAAGTGGTCTATGAGCTCTAGCAGTTCGGATTTAGACTATGTGAGTTCCTCAACTTCTTGTCTAAGCTACGGATCCTGACGATCTGGGCTAGGGTCGACATCACCTAAACCAATTACGGAACTAGTTTAGTCCAATTAAATACTTGACAAATCATTTAAATATAAAAAATCAGTAGCATGAGGCATAAATTTTCGAAATTTACAAACTGGAAATTTTTTTTTTTTTTTAAAAAAAAAAATTTAGGGTTCATATGGCTAGTTAGGGTTTCGAAAGTAACCCTATATCGGCGTCTGAAATTTAAAATTGACAGAGGGCTTTTGATCGACATGTTCAGACGATCAGTATCTCAATTTTAATTGTAAAACGAAGCAGATATGGTTCCGAAATCGAAGAATGGATTTTCGGCCATTAGGGTTCTGGAATTTCGAACACGAAATTGATCGGGCAAACGTAGTCCGATCGACCTGAAATTTTAGCAGCTTGATCGACTGGAAGAGACGATTCCATTGCTATACTGGTCGAAGGTTATCGTGGCGGCAGGCGGCGGCGGCGGCGGCGGCGGCTTGGCAGAATAGGGTTTCGAATTTTTCCGATTCTATTTTTTTTTTTAAAAAAAAATAAAATTTTGGAAATAGAATAATAGTTATTCACGTGATCAATCAGATTGAACTTCCGATTATCGTAATTATCGTGAATCGATCTTTTCCCAGAGGGATTATGGAACCTGGCTAGCTCAGATGCCTCTAAAATGTCACGCCCGAGACCGGGGTCAATAACACCGGCATTGATTTCCATAAACAACTTGAAATCAATAAGCCTCGTAATATCGTAATAACCAAAAACCAGTCTATATTCCATAAACAAAGAAATCATTGTCTTTACAACTGAATTAAAAATGCGAAATTAAAACTTAACATCTTAAATAGTAAAATCGTACTTAAATAAAGTTTTGGATCTTAATTCTTAGAAATACGCAGCGGATATATCACCAACCCCAAAATTGGTGATCTTCTTCGGCTTCAACTTCTTCCTCGTCTTTATCTGGGGAGGTAGAGTAAGGGGTGAGTGTTTTGGAAAACACTCAGCAAGCGGGGGTCAATCGATATGACAATAATATAGTTTTCATAATTTTCCAAAACATATATCTTAATCAAACATATATTGATATGAATGCATCTTAACATAATTGCTCCATCGAGTCATAACATAACATATCATATCATTCATAATTTTCTTATAAGTTAAGCACAATAAATTTCTAGTTTCCTCTTGGTACTGATATCAGTCTCTAGACTTATCCCTCCTAGAGATGAGGTCATGCATCGGCTTACCTACAAATAAAGGGTCTGGAAACTCCAGAAACAACGGTTAACCACCGTATAAGGTCATGTAAACGGTTATATCCCACCGCATCAGGGTCATAAAGGAATCCATTTCCAATCAGATTTCAAAGTTTGAAGTGCTTACAAATTAATACTTTTCTTAATTTCAACATAGTTCATATAGATTGAGAACTTAAAAACATACATATTATTTTCAAAACGAAACGAATAACTAGCAAAAACTCACTTACAGCGATTATAGATGTTTGAACGATTTAGAGTGCGAAAAAAATACGAGATCCTTCATTCCTAAGCCTTGAAGTGGTCGAATTTTTGGTATGATTTGGGCTAAAGTTTTCGGCTCTTGATGAAGAATTTTTGAAACAAAATAATGGTGGAGAGGAAGGGTTTGTGCTAGATCCACTTTAAAGGTAAAATCCTATATATAACTTGGTTCAAACTTAGCAAAATAAAGGTGGAAGCCTTCAAATTTATGGAATAATATATGTGCAGATTTTATTGCTAAGGTGGTAGAGATTTTATGAAAATATGGTGCATAATTTTCGAAAATAAGAAGGTTGAGATCCTTGAAAATTATGGTCTAAAAATCTTTCCAAAACTCTTGATTTCAAATGGTATTTTCGATTTTAAGCATTGCTAACAAAGGATGGGAATCTTTGAATTAATTGGTTTAGATCATCAAGATTAATGGATACAAAATTGAGTAGCTTGAGTTGGTAGGTAAAGATCCTAGGAGTATCTACCAATTAGTGGTTTAATTCTACAAGGAAACATCATAATAGAGTTTTAGTCATGCTATATCATTTAATAATAATATAATAAATAAAGTTTTAACTTGAGCCAAAATATTTTAATTTGATGAATACCTCAAATTTCCGGGTCTTTACAGATACGGTTGGCAGAATTCCAGTTGGCAAAGAAAGCTATGATGTGGTGGAAAACCACATTGATTGAGCTGAGAGCTCAAGGACAGACAGTGAATTGGGATGTGTTCCGAACTCGGTTTCTTGATCACTATTTCTCTGTGGCTGCAAGACAGAGGAAAGAAGATGAGTTCACAAATCTGAGACAGGGATCAATGACAGTCTGATTATGCGGTGCAGTATTCTTCATTGCTACGGTATGTACCACATATCGCTGCAAACACAAAGGCAAAGATCAGACAGTTTGTGAAGGGCTTGAGGCCTGAGTTGTTAGATAGGGTAATTTCTAATAACCCTACATCATATAAAGAAGCATTGACTAGAGCCGAGATGGCTGAGATTGCAGTTGGAGTGTACAAAGATGTAGGACAATCCCAAACACCTACATCAGAAAGTATGAGACCTAGAGGAGAACCTTTTAAATCATCACGAGGAGGTGCATCTTCATCTAGATTTAGTGGAAAGCGGTTTACTATGCGAAAGGGTGGTGAACGAGGTTCAAAGGGACAGTCCCAAGGCAGTAGTAGTAGCAGTGGTCGAGGACTACAATGTTTTAAATGTGGAGGGCCACATTTTAAAAGAGATTGTCCACAACTTGATACTCCAGTTTGTTTCCGTTGTGGGAAGACATGACACATGATCAGAGATTGTCCTCAAGCTAGGGGACAACAGGTGAGAGGGAATATACCATAGAGTACAGTGCAGCAGAGACCACAGGGTCTACCATGGACTGATGGAGGACAGAGGACAGGACCACCTCAGGCTCAGGTGTATGCACTGAATAAGGAGCAAGCAGAGGCAGCTCCTGATGATGTGATTGCGGGTAAGTGTAGTCTATTTACTTATCCTGCTTTACTTTTGATTGATACTGGTGCATCACATTCATTTGTTGCACAAGTGTTTATTGACCGGTATCATATATGCTCGTCTCCACTATTGATGCCTCTGTATGTCTCGACACCCATGTGAACTACTGTAATGGCTTGTCAGAGTGTGTCTGATTGTGTTATTCAGTTTGATACTGAGTATGAGATACATGCCGATTTGATTGTGTTAGACGTGATGGATTTTTATTGTATTTTGGGTATTGATGTGTTGAGCAGATATAAAACTATTGTAGATTGTTGTCAGAAGACAGTGAGATTTCAGTCTGATACTGGAAATCAATGGATCTTCTATGGACAAGGATCACTTGCTAAGATTCCATTGATATCTGCTCTTAGAATGTCTCGTTTGTTAGAACGTGGACATACGGGATATGTGATATATGATGTTGATGTCACAGATAAGAAAATAGAACGAAGAGTGGAGGATATACCAGTGGTTGCAGAGTATGCAGATGTATTTGCAGATGAGATTCCTGGATTTCCACCAAGTCGAGAAGTAGACTTTGGTATTGATTAGTGCCTGGTACTTCTGCAATTTCACGAGCACCATATCGAATGGCACCTTCGGAATTGAGAGAGTTGAAAATGCAATTACAAGATCTATTGGACAAGGGGTACATACGTCCTAGTGTATCGCCTTGGGGTGCTCCGGTATTATTTGTTAAGAAGAAGGATGGTTCAATGCGACTTTGCATTGACTACAGACAATTGAACAAGGTAACTATAAAGAATAAATATCCTCTTCCTCGTATTGATGATTTGTTTGATCAGTTACAGGGATCTACAATCTATTCTAAGATTGATTTGAGATCTGGATATCATCAAATACGTGTGAGGGAAGGAGATGTACAGAAGACAGCATTTAAAACTCGCTATGGACATTATGAGTTCCTAGTAATGCCATTTGGTGTGAGGAATGCTCCAGCTGTCTTCATGAGCTTGATGAATCGAGTTTTCCAGGAATACCTTGATCAATTTGTCATTGTGTTCATTGATGATATATTGATCTATTCTCAGAGTGAAAATGAACATGTCCAACATTTACACCTGGTGTTACAGTTATTGAGAACACATCAGTTATATGCCAAATTCAGTAAGTGTGAGTTTTGGTTAACCAGTGTAGGATTATTGGGACATGTGATATCTAAAGATGGTATATCCGTTGATCCGAGGAAGATAGAAGCGGTGTTGAATTGGTCATCACCCACTTCTGTGCCAGAGATTCGTAGTTTCTTGGGTTTGGCGGGATATGATAGACGGTTTGTTGAAGGCTTTTCAGCAATTGTCAAACCACTTACACAACTGACACAGAAGGGAGTACCATTTACATGGTCAGACGCGTGTGAGCATAGTTTTCAAGAATTGAAACATCGGTTAACTACTGCTCCACTGTTGATTATTCCATCAGAACATGACACGTTTGCTCTTTACACCGATGCATCATTATGTGGTTTGGGTTGTGTTTTAATGCATGATAAACATGTAGTGGCTTATGCATCATGACAGTTGAAGCCACATGAAATGAAATATCCAGTACATGATCTAGAGTTGGCTGCCATTGTCTTTGCCTTGAAGATATGACGACACTATTTATATGGTACGTCTTTTACCATATATACTGATCATAAAAGTTTAAAGTTTTTATTCACTCAAGCAGAGTTGAATATGAGGCAAAGGAGATGGATGGATCTCTTGAAGGATTATGATTGTGAGATCGAATATCATCCAGGAAAGGCTAATCTCACAGCAGATGCCTTAAGTCGAAAAGTTCATACTACTGCTGATGAGATAATGCATTTATCAGCCTTGACGACTTCTTGTTGTACCTTAGGTTATGAATTTAATGTAGATACATAGCCAGTAAGGGTATCAACATTGTTGGTTGAACCCGATATCTTTGAGAAAATCAGAACGGCACAAGGTACAGATGATGAGGTACAACACTAGAAGGAAATGATATGTCAAGGACAAACATCTCAATTTGTACTTGCAAGTGATGGAACTTTGAAGTATTGAACGAGATCCGGGTCATGTATTACCACCATCTGAAGTACAGTTAGATACAGATGTGTCTTATGTGGAACGACCAGTAAAGATTCTGGATAGAGCTGAGCGGACATTACGTAGCAAAGTGATACCAATGATAAAGGTACAGTGGGATCAACGGGGTGTCGAGGAGGCAACGTGGGAGACGGAGCAGCATATGATACAGCAGTATCCTGAGTTATTTTCTGGTATGAATTTACATTGTTATGATACTTTTGGTGACTAATAGTACTGATATCATGTTGTTTATTTCCTTGTTACAAGAAGATGGTAGAATTGAATATATATATATGCATGTTATGTATAATTTCAAGGACGAAATTCAATAAGTAGGGGAGAAATGTCATGCCTCGACATGACGTATATATGTATGATATGAGTATGGTGTACTTATGAGTAAGTACAGTACGATGTGGACTCGGATTCGGGTTGAACCGAGTGATGATCGATGTAATCATAGAATGAATTAATTATGAGAGTTCAATATGAAGTTGTAGCAAGTATGAGGTAACATAAACCAAGAAATATGGGAGTTATGTGAGTTGTGAACAAATCTATCTATGTTCTTGAAATATTGATGCATTCTTATTTAATATGCAAGATACATGGAATGTATAGTGGGATATGACCTTGGTGTGCATTTAGCTTGCATTTGAGAGGCATTAGAATTTGCATGTCATGTGAATTTGAGTTTGTGGTAGAGGAGTTTATATTATAGGTAAAATCAGATTTTACAACACATACTTACACCATAAACACCTACAAATCTCTACACTTGCTTTGGACTCTTTTGAGGGTTTGGTTTGGAGTTACACTTGCAAAGCCTTTTGGAACCTAAGAAGAAGTGATTTACTTGGTAAGGAGAATAACCTTTCATTACTTTATCATGGTATTTATAAGTTCTTTGGGTATGCTTGAATTTTGAAGCATGAAAGCATGTGATGGTTCCTTGTTGCTTAAAGTGTATATGAAGTTAAGACACAATGTGTAAAAGTATGTAAACATGTTTGTTTGATATTAGAGATTTCATGGAATAAGTTGTAAGGGTGGAAAGTGAGGTGTAGGAGAAAAACCAAGAAAAGAAGTAGAAAATCGCCATGTTTTTTTTAAGAAAACAGAGGAGGCGATCGATCGCGATGTTTGAAGAAATCGATCGCCTGTGGCTAAACATGAGAATGGCGGTGCTTGAGCGATCGATCGCTTCAAGTAGGCAATTGATCGCCTCAAGGCAGAATGTTTTTCAAAGGGGTAGGCTACCGATCGCGTGAAAATAGGAGATCGATCGCCTATGACCAATCTTCAGGCGATCGATCGCGTCAAAACATGAGATCGATCGCCAGGGTCCTGAATTGGAAAAATGTTATATTTTTGTAGAATTTGATTTTGAAGCCTATTGTAACATGTTATATTGTACATGTTGTTGTAGCATCATCACAGGGGACGGGGCAACGAGGCGGTTAGACATTGACGCCTAATTGATATCGTTTGTGTCGCAGAACAGGTACGTTATGACGTACGAGTATATGATAGTGTTGTGATGATGATGTGAGCATGTTATCATATGATTAGTGATATCATATGCATGTGCATTCATGATATTACATTGTTGAGATGGATGCCACGATAGATGTGTAGTATATGCTTTGGCTGAGATCGGTGCCACGATAGATATGCCAGTATTGGGCATATGCTTTGGCTGGGATTGTTGCCACGATAGATATGCTACATATGCTTTGGCATGAGAGATATACGTCGGTTGGGTATATGCTCTGGCTGTTATAACATGTTAGGACGGTACTATGATATGTGCTGCTAATATGAAGAGGTGAGAGGGTTCCACTGACATATTGAGCTGGGATAGACATATCATATTGATCTGGTTATAACAGGATGAGGAATGAGACATGTCATGACATATTTGCATTTGATGATGCATGATACAGGACAATCAATTGTTATTCATAGTGCTTTATCGTTTATGTGTTTATTGATATCGCACTGGGATGGTTGTTTATCTGTACTCATGTTGTGTGATTGTTTCTGTAGGGACTCATAGACGTGGGAGGACGGGATTGTGAGTCTATTCCGCTGCGAGCTGAACCACTGCTTAGGAGTTTTTGGTCTAGGTTGTTGTGATGTATATATGATGTGTATTATGACATAGTTTTTGTCAAATTGTAACAACCTACATAACTAAACTCTTAATCAGTGTATGTTTTTACTTAATTCTTACTCACATATGTATAATGAACTAATACATAATGGATTAAGTAACGAGGACCCCACAATTGATGAAACAACCAAGACAGTCTATGGCCAAAACGGACAACAACGAAAGAACCAATAATAGTGTGGAGATAAAGCTGTGTGAGTATTGTTGTCTTAGTATACATAAAACGTCGAATAGTTCAAGACATCGCATCCACTGGTTGACAAGTATATCCGATGATACTTCACTAAGGAAGGTTCAAGGTTAAAACCATATATCCTGATACATTAAATTCTCGAAGTATTCTCAAATCTACATCTTGGTGCATTGTGTAATTTTTTCGCCAATAGCATTCATGTGGGGGATTGTAGGAATTAATAAGAATGAGAAGCCCAAGTGAGAAGCCAAAAATTTTGTTAATGAGAACAAAATTTGGTAAGTGAATTTTGAATGGTCAACTGGCTAAAGAAATCCCACATCGGAACTTTGAAACGCTTATAGTTTGCTTATATTAAGAAACAAATCAATAGAGTTAGCTAAGTAGAAAATAGGGGTGTCCCTCGTGCTCCGTCCGTCTGCACGGCTCGGATCTACTCGGATCGGCTCACCTCGCGTATCGTTGCCGTGAAGGCAACCCTATATTTTTACTACTCGAATTTCTGCGAAGAATTGTCTTTTCATATTCCTGATCTTTCACCTCCTGTTTTAATGCCCAGTTAATCTGACTTAAGTGTGAGACTTAAATCGTGTTAATTTGATTTAAGTATATGAGACTTAAATCTGTGATTAAGGTTAAAACTCATCAGCTAGCCCACTAAACCTTGAATTAAAATTTTGACCTTTGGGAGGTCTGCGCTCAGCTATATAAGATGCACCAGCTCCAATCTTTAAGCATCCGAAAAATCATTCATGCATTCATATTTGAGAGTGATGCACACTACTACAGTTCGAAAGAGTCTGCTCAAAATTCTGCTTCCATCCGAACATAGGTGATTGTGCATTGTACATTGAAAGTCACTTGTCCAGGAGGCTTAGGCTGGCAAATTTGAGTTTACGAGCACACGGCTTGTTGTGGTCTCGTCCATGATTATTCTCTCTTCTCTGCTGTGAGGACATCTTAACAGTGTATACACTTTTGTTGTAAGTTTTCTGTTAGTGTACTTCACTTTCCTTTATTTAATATCGAACGGTGTATTTTGATTAAACTTTAAAGTTTGTTTATACTGATTCAATCCATCGATTTAAATATGCATTACCATCATTTTTTGTGAATAATCAAGGGCTACATATACTATCTCAATGTAAAAAAATATTCTTTTATTTTTGGGTAGGAGTGTGTTTTTAAACTACAATGACCTCTTTCTAATTAAAAGCTTTGGATTCTTCTCGTACCGCGCATTCATATTTCTCACGTGTTTGCATGGCTGCATTCCCACACTAGGCTTTGCCAATGCCATTTTTATAACATGATTGCACTTTAAACAAAAAAACGAGTCGGGATATTTCTATTCCAACTCGAACTTGACACGACACGCCAATCTTTTACATTCGATTCAAGGGATGAATAGGTAAGTGACCGAATCTCACCCAGAGAATGCATGCCTGCAATGTTCCGACTACTTGGTCGTATTTTGCATTAAGTAAAAAATAATTCTTTTTTAACAGTCACAAACTCAGTGGGATTCAAATTTAAAACTTGAATCCCCAAAAGCCAATTCTTTTACCATTCAACTAATTTAACCTTTTTTAATTAGATTTTAAATTATTTACTCCCACTAGAGCGTAAACTTGCTAGTTGTAGCAGCAGTAACCAGTAAAACCAAGTGAGCCCAACGGTCACAACTCACAAGGGGGCTCCAAATATTTATCAAACGTGAAGACATTTAAACCAACGCTCACACTATACATATCCCGCGCTATCCCCACTCGCATCTTCAATTCAGTACCTAAATCCTCACTTCCCTAACTCAACTCTCCTCACCAAACAGTTAATTTTTTTTTTTTATCATTATTGTTTTCCAATGGAAAACTGCAGAAAATCTCCACTCAAACCATGGAAGAAAGGCCCAGCAAGAGGCAAAGGCGGACCACAGAATGCCACATGTGAGTATCGTGGCGTTCGGCAACGGACCTGGGGGAAGTGGGTGGCGGAGATCAGAGAACCCAAGAAGAGAACAAGACTCTGGCTCGGCTCTTTTTCAACGGCAGAAGAGGCTGCTATGGCCTATGATGAAGCCGCAAGAAGATTAAATGGCCCGGAGGCTTACCTTAATCTGCCTCATTTGAGGTCGAATTTCGATCCGTTCAACAAATCACAGATGTTCAAATTGATGCCTTCAAGTAACTTCAGCTGTGTGTTTCCAAATACAGGACTGCTGAATTTGAATGCACAACCTAGTGTGCATGTCATTAATCAACGGCTCCAAGAACTCAAGCAAACAGGGGTTCTTGGTAAGGCCAGTTCATCATTGAGTGACCCCAAAAATGGCAAGCAGCAAGTAACGAATCAGACCCACGTCGAGAACCACGAAGTTGATGAAAAAGATAAAGATAAGAAACTAACCGAATTTGAAGAGAAGCCTCAGATTGATCTCAACGAGCTTCTTGAACAAATGGGAGTATTCAAAAGGGATGATCAGTCTTCAAGAAGTAATGAGTCCAGTAGTTTTGCCGAGCTAGAATCGCCAATCAAAAAAAATGATGGATTCACCACGTTTGTGGATAAAACCTTTAACTGGGACATGTTGAGTGAAATAGCTGGAGCAGAAATTCATCTAGGAGAAGAGTCCAGTACCTTCGATATGCATGATAGTTACGAAGAGCTGTTTTTCTCTCCATCTATCTGGAATTTCTAGCCATATGCTTCAACACAGTCTCTAGCATGGATATCTTATTTAAGAATTTCCGTACTCTGCTGCACTTAAGGATTCTCCATGTTCTTCGAAGTATTCAACTAAACGTTTGAAAGCATACACAAAAAGTTTGCTTTCAGGGTCATTTATGACCATTGGTCGGGTCTAGATAAAACCCTAAAAGCCTAAAACCACAAAACCAGACCAAACCAGAAAAAACATGCAAACAACAAAAGAATCCTAAAAGTTAGCAGAAGTCACCGTTCATCCGCCGGGAAGTTTTAGACTCAGTTTAAACTGTTCATAGGTTTAGGCACTTATTATGTTGTTAACAATTTTTAAGTAACACGAGTACAAATAAAAAATTTACAGTGAGACATCACCAAATCGCAATATTTTTAAAAATAATATACACATATATACATTAAACATTTTCATACGATGGCCAGTCAGCAATACAATAACAAATTTATCAATAATGGGAAAATACTTGTATGTACCTGATTTGAGCCACACTTACGGACCAACTCAATATGATTGGTCTAAAATTGTTGGTGTGTTAATTTATGTGTATTTTATGTAAACGGTGTATTTTAATATTCACTTGTAATATAAGTGGCGCCCACCCCGAGTGTATACAAGTATTTACCTCAATGATGGGTAGATATAAATGATGTAATATGCATATCATCATGACAGAAAAGGACTTCTGAACACGACAGCATGTGGATAATTAGCTTAAAGAGACTAAAAATTCAAAAAAATATTGCACAAACTGCACTTATGTCACAAAATTAAGTCATCTTTTCCAATAACCTGAAAAAAACGAAAAACCATACTCCCAAGGGGCAGTGCAGGGCAAAAATTTCCTTCATCCTGAGAGGGGTTCATATTCAGTCTTAAAGAAAACAAGAAGATTTTCACTAAGATTTCAAGGAGCTGGCAAACCGAATTCACTTGTATATAAGGGCATCGCGTCCCGGTCCAACGCCAATGTAATAAATGGGAACACCAATGAGTTCTTCTATCCGTTCTACATACTTACGAGCAGCCTCTGGAAGTTTAGAGTACTCTCTGATAGAAGAGATATCACATTGCCACCCAGGCAAGACTTCATATTCAACCTAAACATATTTAGAGAAATGCAAATTATTGGCATATCAAAAGACACAGGATGCAGATGAGTAATTTTTTTGTGGTAAAGAGATATCCTTGAAGATTAGTTCCACATCATGCAGGTTATATTTACTTGCATTCCCGTTGGAATGAGAAGATGCATCCACTAATTTAGCTTCCAATTTTTTTAAACATGGTACTTCTAGGGAAGTGGAAATGGGAGACACAGGGAAGGGGGGAAATGGCTGAGACCAAATATTAAATACAAAGAAAAAGAGACACAGAATAGGCAAGAAAATGTACGCTCGAACGTGATTCATGGGTATAGATAGTCAATTATGATACGGTAGCCAATTTAAACTTCATATCTTCACTCTAAAGCCCAGAACGGTGATAAATTGTGGAGGAGATTGAAATATGAGCTAAGTGAATAAATTAAAATGTACCTGTATTTCCTCCAAAGTACAGAGATCAGCAGGAAATGATTGGAGTTGAATGCCATTTATCTGCTTGTACCTCACACCCAACTGAATTTCTGATAAATCAGAGAGCACATCAAGCTTGGTGAGGTTCAAAGAAGAGAATCCATTTATCTGACAGCAGTATTGCAGTGCAACTATGTCAAGCCAGCCACAACGCCGAGGTCGGCCAGTTGTAGTGCCAAACTCCTGTCCAGCAAACCTGAGCAGATCACCACCTTTACCCGAGATTTCTGTCGGAAAAGGACCTGAGCCTACTCGTGTAGTATATGCTTTGACCTGCATAATTGTTGATTGAGAAAAATAAATGACACTCATAATAGTAAGTTTTGTAAATAGGATTTGGGATGATTTGATAGTATGAACATGTATAAACGACAACTGAGATTCAATTTTTGGTCACACATCTTGGAACTATCAGATATTCCCTATGAATTATGTTAAATTCAAAGAAAATGAGGAACGAGTATCTGTCCCTGTACCAACCAAAAAATATAACTAGTGGTAACGGTAAATTCACTTTTAATGATACAACAGTTCAAGTGCTAAGTTTCGATGCTATGCCACATGAACAACCACACAAGACGGTAGTTCATATGCTACGTTTCAATGCTATGCCACGTGAACAACCACATAAGAATGTAGGAGTAATTGTTGCTTCCCAACAATACCATCAATCATTTTCAGATGAACCGTAGCTAAGAATGCAATTTGAGCAATTTGGAAAAAAAGCCCACTTACCACCCCTACAAGATCCCCAACAATTCTAGGAGCAATACCAAGACCTGTGCAGATTCCTCCAGCAGATGGACTAGAGGAAGTAACAAAAGGGTAAGTCCCAAAGTCGATATCCAACATGGTTGCCTGACCACCTTCGACCAAAACCTTTTGCTTCTGCGATATAGCATCATTCATGAAATGCACGGTATCTGTAATGTAGGGCTCCAACCTCTCAGTATACTTCTTGTACTGCTCTACTTCTTCCCTGAGCATGTCAGGGCCATAATTAAAACCTTGGAATCTCGATGCAGCATCAGATAGTAAAAGGTCAAGCTTCTGAGGAAAAGTGTCCATATGCCTCAGTTCACAAACTCTAATACCATTACGATTAACCTTGCTTGAATAGCAAGGTCCAATTCCTCTCCTTGTAGTACCGATAAAGGATTTAGCAAGCTCAGCTTCTCTAAACCCATCCACAACTTGATGAAAATCAAACAATAAGTGAGCACGATCAGATACCAAGATCCTTCCTTTGCAAGAGACTCCATTAGATTCGAGACCATCTATTTCTTTAAATAATCCAGGCAGATGCACCACAACTCCATTACCAATCACACAGATAGTTCCCTCATTAAGGATACCAGAGGGGACAAGGTGAAGTGCAAATTTCTTGCCTTCTGAATTGTAAACAGTATGCCCAGCATTAGCTCCACCCTAACATAAAATGGTGATGAAATTTTAAGACCAAGCAAACCACAACTATGAAAACTGTGACCTACTTTGGTACAATGCATTTCCTATGTATTTAGCAGAACAGAATCAAAGCCCCCTAAACTAACTAAAACTTCCCCAGTACATAAAAGAATCTTTTCAATACAGAAAGATTATGACGGTGTACGAAATGAAAAGGCAAAGAATATCATACAGCCAACCGCAACCTACTAAGTAGTGACACATCAAGTGGATAGTCACGCCATCCATCACTTTTCTCCCAAAGAACACTCAAAGATAGGGTAAAAAAGTACGTTTCCAGCTTTGAGTTGGCTATCAAGTGATTCAAGGGAAACACCTTCGCTGTTAAATGCATTCTCCCAACAACCATTGTAACAAATTCAATAAATCAGGAGCTACATGTTTCAGGAGGGGAACTTTTTTGCCAACAATACACTCTGGGTCAGAGATAGGAAAGGAGATTCGAAATTTTTATGTATAATTTTTCTGGAAAGATAAATTTCAACTCCCCAAGAAAGACCATTTCATCGCCCCTTGCTCTCAAAATACTCTCCTATACACACTGTTTATGGGGGTCATAAAAAACTCAGTCTTCAACAATTCAGCTACAGAAAATTTCCCACAAGAGCAAGTTTATGCTCCCTTAATCTGTTGCAGCAAAAGCAATCTTCAATATAATAAGGAAATTTTACAAAGATCAAATTTTTGAATTTCATAAAATGCTCAAAAGAAATACAACCAATTTACAGCATAGACAAAAATCCTAGACATTCATTTAAAGTTCCTGCGAATATTTTCAGCTGAAATCGAGAAAGATCAGACACAAATTAAGGTTTGCCTGGAACTTGAATTCCACAATTTCCGGTGTTTTTACAGAAACGTGGTTGAATAACATAGACGAGCTAAATAATAGTCCATTATACAACATTATTTTCCATTTTTATTGCTATTTCAATACATTTTATTAAAAATAAATAACGTAAGAATATAATCTTCACTCCCATCTATTACAGATCTAAATAAATAATAAGCGTACCTGACAGCGAGCAACAATATCGAAGTTTTTAGCGAGGATATCAACGAGCTTTCCTTTCCCTTCGTCTCCCCACTGACAACCGAGCACGCCGGAAACCTGACTCAATGATCTAATCCGACTCAGCGCAGAGTCTGACTCTCTGCTGTCTTGTTCTATTACAGCAGAACCACTATTCGCGGTGGAGCAGACAATCGAAGAACCAATCAATTTCTGCTGCTTAACTAGAAGTGAAAGGTCGGGGCGATGCCCGTAGAATTTTGCCGAGCTGGGGAGGGATGGGGTGGAGGAGATGGAAATGGAGGTGGAGTCCAGCATGACGGGTGAGGAGAGGTTCATGGCCGCCGCAGTAACGGTAGAGGCAGCGGCGATCAGTGATTGTGCCGGTAAAAAGTAGCACCAGGGACTCAGAAAAGAGACCAAGGGTTTAAGCGAGTAGAGTGTGGTCGAGTTGTCTTCGTGAATGATAAAAACACCTGTAGGTGACATGAAACACAACCAATTAATTAGGCAATTACAAACTGACAATTTTACAATATATGAATTTTTTTGGGAATTTTTTTCCCGAATATAGATTACAATTAAAACAACAATTTATTTTAGTTATCCCTTTAGATATGGTACAATAGGTATATAAATATTATGAGAGATAAATGAAGGATGAGTAATTAAAATTTATGAATTATCTTACCTTTATCTAGGGGCATAAATGAATCGAACGTGTTCACGAACTTTTCGAGCAAGCTTGAAAAATCTTCGATTCGTATTTCAAATTCTCGAATTCGAGCCTAACTCGAACATGTTCGAACTTTTTACGAAACTCGAGCCCAAATTACTTTGTTCGGTAGTTCCCGAGTCGTTCGTGAACTTTAATATTTTATTAATATAATATAATTATATATTAAATAAATATATTTCGAAGATTTCGAGTATTTATTTTTGAGCAATACGCCAACATGTTCGAATCTTTTAGGGCCAAACTCGAAGTCGAACTTTGATTCGAGCCTAATTAGAGCCAAATTTTTAAAATCGTTCAAACTTCAAATTGCACTCGAACTCGAATATAACTATTTCAAGCCGATTTCGAACCTTAAAATTTTCTTCATATTTGGCTCGATTAAGTTTGTTTACACCCTTACCCTTAAGGATCTAGCCAACTGTATCCTAGTGTTTTAATAATCTCTCAACCGTGTCGTCAATACCATTATAAATTATTCTTGCTCTATTTTTTAAATTGAATTATTTTAACTAATTTTTTATGAAAATTTTTATGTTTCCGAACATATCAAATTCCTGGTATCCATTTTCTATTACTATATGACAATAATCAAGAAGATTAGTAAATTAATACTATAATTATAAATAAATTTAGTTTTCATTTGTTCAATCGGTTTTATTTTATATTCATTAATAATGGAATATCAACATGATGGTGTCTTGTTCATTTTTAATATATTTCCAAATACTCCTCTTATCATCTTTCATTTTTTTCGCGCTGGCAACAATCTTCATGATTTTCTAAATAGACAATTTACATTCATATAACCCTTGTAATTTTCAAATTAGCCCTTACACCATGTATTTTGAAATAGGTGGTTTACTTATAAATATGTGCAAAATACTTACATACAATGTGCTGACAACTACTTCTTCTTCTAAGTTCTTTTAGCCACTTAAGGATATGTCGTATTCGGGAAAGCTTGCTATGTGGTGGCTAGCCACATAGCATGAGATTGGGTGAGCGAATTGAAAAAGTGAATGAGTATAAACTGTTTATTTACAAAAACGTATGGTAAATATCTATCAGCAATTCCACGAGTGTCGCTGACTCATTTCATTCAATCATTAACATTTTTTTCCAGTCATCAATATTTTAAATTTTAAGTTTTATATATTTTCAAACTGCATTTATTACAGATAGTCAGGATTCATTTATATTGTAAACGACACATGCCAATAAGATTGAAATATAAATTAGAAAATGCACAAGTAGTACAACACCCAGAGGCCAGACTTTATCCTTGGCTTGTAACGATAGTTTGATTGCCCATTCGCAGGAATTGGTAAAAGCAGTGATTCATTCTTTAACTACTAAGTATTAGCTTCCCTTTTTCTTTGTAAATTGGAGTTTTCTGTATAAATAAATGAACATGTCATTCCCTCAGGTATATGAAATGAAGGAAAAAAAATAGTAAATAAAACTCCCTTCTCCATCTTTGGAGTCACGCCTTGTCCGGTGTTTCGTGGACTTCGCAAAATTGAGAAGCGTTGCAAAGAAGCTCCGTCGAGTAACAAGAAATGTTCCTCTACCTCGGCACTGTCCTAACATGAAACGCCAATTCATAAAATTAGTTTTCTGGTGTATGGCAGACTGGCAGTTCTGGTCATCGCTATGTTCTAATCAAGCATTCTCTGGGTAAACCAAAGTCCTTTTTCGGGAGGAAACTGTAGTCTCCAAGGGTCATTATGTAACTTGTAATGCAACACCTGAACATAAAAACATTCAGTCTCACGTTGCGAGCATAAACAAATAAAGTTGACAACTGTATGCAATGTATTGGCAAATAGCAATCAAGAGTGGATCCAGCAGGCACCCCTAAAATCACTTGAGAAGTCCCCATAAAAAATAATCAATTAAATGGCTCGAACAGAATAAAAGGTGTACCCTGATAGCAATTCAGAGAGATTTTCGATTCTTGAAAGCGCATGGCAATGCATATAGGAATCAAGTTTGTGATATCACAGAGGTATCGAGAAAACAATGTCTCAGTTTACCTGTATGAGTGTGCTGAAGACATCGTCTTCCCCAAGTTCTGAGAAGACTTGAGCCCACTTTTCAACAAGACCAAGTGTGGCATTTTGCCTCTCAGCTTCTAGCAGGATAGAATCACGATACAAGAATCGCTGCCAAATCTTTTTCACGTTCGCCAATTTGAATTGTATTTCTGTCTCGTTGATTCTCTGGTAAAATGTAGCCCAATATCAGTCAACTTATGTGGATCTTTATGCTATCAAATACAATAGACACTACAAGTAGTTGAAGGAGGTAACATTTACCCGTAGAATATTTATCATATTTGGGATTTCATCTTCACGAATACGGACTGCAAAGCTTTCATAGTTGAGGACATTCTCATATGGCAGGTAGATTCCATCCTGAAAGAAATGGGCATATATTTAAGCCATAACTATCTAAATTAACTCGGGGAACTAACAAGGACAGATCTGGGGTCCGAGATGGAAAATCGCCCATCAAACACCCACACACACACCCCCCCCACCCCCCGGAAAATCCATGAATCCCCCTCCTCAATCAGTCTCACCACCAATGGTCGGAAGTACTGAGTCAGCCACTGCAAGGAAAGCATTAATTCCAAGGAAATATGACATTCAAGGGGCATAGGAGAACAAAAATACTAGTTACAATCAAAATTCATCAAGCACAAGCAAGAAAATGCTTTTGCCAGCCAAGAACCCGAGTTTTGAGACATACGGAATTTTGATGTATGAGACGGAAACAAAATACACAAGGTTATAATACCTGAATGATCACCGGAATGCACCCTTGAAGAACACTATCTTCCATGCGCCCACTCCACCCATCTCCAGGCATAACCCCGCAGAAGACGGAACTAGCCAATTCTTCATGGTAATATTATCTGAACGTCTTGGAGTTACGATCACATCTTCTACATGCTGATTCCCGAGTTTTCCTTCTTTGTTAGGGCTCGATCCAAACTCTTTAGCCACCTTTGACTTATTCCCAGGCTATACCTGT
>CAJQUN010001794.1:0-44716 GCA_907163345.1 Haberlea rhodopensis
TTGGGCTCTAAATTTCCTAAATTATATGTCTTTTTCAATCTTATCACATATTATAATCCCATGTCTATTTTCTACTATTCCTTCCATTTTTGTGTCATTTTTCGTCCAAATTTTCAATTAGGAACCTAGAGCTTTGATCTTTTCAATTGTTATCCAACTAGGTCATAAAGTTGCAATTAGATCCCTCAAATTTTATTCTACAATTTGTTCCTAAACTTCCAGTTATTACAACTCATTCTTTATGGTTGGAGGATAAGATGTGACATTGAAGCATAAACAAGATTTGAGGACAAATCTTTTTCAATGAAAGGGAGAATGATGTGAGAATCATGAAGAGCTTCAAATAGACATACAGTCCAAAATCAAGAGCAGGATTCTACATAATGTTTTGGATCATCATTGTATTCATATTTAGTGATTGTGCTAGTTTGGATTGAATTAGATATTAGTAGGCTTTTATTTAAGTTATTATCATGTTATTTTTGAATTATTGCTAGATGGGCAAACAAAATGTTGTATTGAGCTTGTTATGAGCCCATTAGGTCATGGAAAGTCAATGGTTTCCTATAAATACTTGTATTTAATTATTTTAATAGAGATATACAACCATTCATTCCAAAAAAAATCCAAAAAAACGTGGCTCTTTGCTTCGTGGAGAGTTTTCTCTCATGGATCCAAGTGATCCCATTCTTGGAACTTATCAAGGAGTATTCCTTGTGGCGTTCGTCATTTGATACCGAGGTCCTACTTTCTAAGTAGTGGATCGAGGTGCGTCATGTTGATACCGAGGTTCCTACTTTTCTAAGTAGTGGGTCAAGGTGCACGTTGAAACCTTTGTTTCTTGCTTCGTGTTAAGGATGGGTCGAGGTGCGATTTTACATACCAAGTTCTTGTCTCAATGTAGACACGGGTCGAGGTTCGAATCATATACCGAGGTTCTTTGCTTGGATAAGCAACGGGTAGGGGTTCATTTGTTAGTTGAGTCGTTTTGGTTCTTTGTGTGGGTCAAAATCGTTTTTATTTTGTCAATTCCGCGTCTTTTTGCTTGATTTTTAGTCCTTGGCAAAACGAGATTTTGAATACTATCCACGTGTGTCATTGAATCTCGAGGGTCGTATCAGTACATCATTTTTTTGGTTCGAATAAGTATTTGAGAAATTTTAACAATTTCGGACGTTTTTTTTATTTTTTGATAAATTTCTATTTCGTGCAATTATAAGAGTATGTGTCTTGAGTAACATAATTTTCTTGGTTGGAGAGAATGTTTTGAGAAATTTTCAGAATTACGTAAGTTTTTTGATTTTTTGATAAATTTCGATTTCGTTCGAATATTCGAGTATATGTCTTGAGTATATCATTTTCTTGGTTCGAATAAGTATTTGAGAAATTTTAACAATTTCGGATGTTTTTTTTTATTTTTTGATAAATTTCTATTTCGTTCAATTATAAGAGAGTGTGTCTTGAGTACATAATTTTCTTGGTTGGAAGAAGGTTTTGAGAAATTTCAGAATTACGTAAAGTTTTTTGATTTTTTGATAAATTCCGATTTCGTGCGAATATGCGAGTATATGTCTAGAGTACATCATTTTCTTGGTTCGAATAAGTATTTGAGAATTTTAACAATTTCGACGTTTTTTTGATTTTTTGATAAATTTCTTTTCGTGCAATTATAAGAGTATGTGTCTTGAGTAAATAATTTTCTTGGTTGGAAGAAAGGTTTTGAGAAATTTTCAGAAATTACGTAAGTTTCTTGATTTTTTGATAAATTCGATTTCGTACGGAATATTTCGAGTATATGTCTTAGAGTATCTCATTTTCTTGGTTCGAATAAGTATTTGTAGAAATTTTGACAATTTCGGAACGTTTTTTTTTATTTTTTGATAAATTTCTATTTCGTGGCAATTATAAAAGTATGTGTCTTGAGTACATAATTTTCTTGGTTGGAAGAAGGTTTGAGAAATTTTCAGCATTACGTAAGTTTTTTGATTTTTTGATAAATTCCGATTTCGTGCGAATATTCGAGTATATGTCTAGAGTACATCAATTTTCTAGGTTCGAATAAGTATTTGAGAAATTTTAACAATTTCGACGTTTTTTTTTATGATTTTTTGATAAATGTCTATTTCGTGCAATTATAAGAGTAGTGTGTCTTGAGTACATAATTTTCTTGGTTGGAAGAAGGTTTGAGAAATTTCAGAAATTACGTAAGTTTTTTATTTTTGACAAATTTGATTTCGTGCGAATATTCGAGTATATGTCTTGAGTATATCATTTTTCTTGGTTCGAATAAGTATTTGAGAAATGTTAACAATTTCAGTAGTTTTTTAATTTTTGATAATTTCTATTTCGTGCTATTATAAGAGTATGTGTCTTGAGTACATAATTATATTGGTTGGAAGAAGGTTTGAGAAGTTTTCCAGAAATTACGTACGTTTTTTGATTTTTTTGATAAATTTCCGATTTCGTGCGAATATTCGAGTATATTCTAAAGTACATCATTTTCTTGTTTCGAATAAGTATTTGAGAAATTGTAACAATTTCGGACGTTTTTTTGATTTTTGATAAATTTCTATTTCGTGCAATTATAAGAGTATGTGTCTTGAGTACATAATTTTCTTGGTTGGAAGAAGGTTTTGAGAAATTTTCAGAAATTACGTAAGTTTTTTGATTTTTTGATAAATTCGATTTCGTGCGAATATTCGAGTATATGTCTTGAGTATATCATTTTCTAGGGTTCGAATAAGTATTTGAGAATTTTAACAATTTCGGACGTTTTTTTTGATTTTTGATAATTTCTATTTCGTGCAATTATAAGAGTATGTGTCTTGAGTACATAATTTTCTTGGTTGGAAGAAGGTTTTGAGAAATTTTCAGAATTACGTAAGTTTTTGATTTTTGGATAATTCGATTTCGTGCGAATATTCGAGTATATGTCTAGAGTACATCATTTTCTTGGTTCGAATAAGTATTTGAGAAATTTTAAACAATTTCGACGTTTTTTTGATTTTTTGATAAATTTCTATTTCGTGCAATTATAAGAGTATGTGTCTTGAGTACATATTTTCTTGGTTGGAAGAAGGTTTTGAGAAATTTTCAGAATTACGTAAGTTTTTTGATTTTTTGATAAATTTCGATTTCGTGCGAATATTCGAGTATATGTCTTGAGTACATCATTTTCTTGGTTCGAATAAGTATTTGAGAAATTTTAACAATTTCGGACGTTTTTTTATTTTTGATAAATTTCTATTTCGTGCAATTATAAGAGTATGTGTCTTGAGTACATAATTTTCTTGGTTGGAAGAAGGTTTTGAGAAATTTTCAGAAATTACGTAAGTTTTTTGATTTTTTGATAATTTCGATTTCGTGCGAATATTCGAGTATATGTCTAGAGTACATCATTTTCTTGGTTCGAATAAGTATTTGAGAAATTTTAACAATTTCGGACGTTTTTTGATTTTTGATAAATTTCTATTTCGTGCAATTATAAGAGTATGTGTCTTGAGTACATAATTTTCTTGGTTGGAAGAAGGTTTTGAGAAATTTTCAGAATTACGTAAGTTTTTTGATTTTTGATAAATTCGATTTCGTGCGAATATTCGAGTATATGTCTTAGTAGTACATCATTTTATTGGTTCGAATAAGTATTTGAGAAATTTTAAACAATTTCGGATGTTTTTTGATTTTTTGGATAAATTTCTATTTCGTGCAATTATAAGAGTATGTGTCTTGAGTACATAATTTTCTTGGTTGGGAAGAAGGTTTTGAGAAATTTTCAGAATTACGTAAGTTTTTGATTTTTGATAAATTCGATTTCGTGCGAATATTCGAGTATATGTCTTAGAGTATCATATTTTCTTGGTTCGAATAAGTATTTGAGAAATTTTAACAATTTCGGACGTTTTTTTGATGTTTTGATAAATTTCTATTTCGTGCAATTATAAGAGTATGTGTCTTGAGTACATAATTTTCTTGGTTGGAAGAAGGTTTTGAGAAATTTTCAGAATTAACGTAAGTTTTTTGATTTTTTGATAAATTTCGATTTCGTGCGAATATTCGAGTATATGTCTAGAGTACATCATTTCTTGGTTCGAATAAGTATTTGAGAAATTTTAACAATTTCGGACGTTTTTTTTGATTTTTGATAAATTTCTATTTCGTGCAATTATAAGAGTATGTGTCTTGAGTACATAATTTCTTGGTTGGAAGAAGGTTTTGAGAAATTTCAGAAATTACGTAAGTTTTTTGATTTTTTGATAAATTTCGATTTCGTGCGAATATTCGAGTATATGTCTTGAGTATATCATTTTCTTGGTTCGAATAAGTATTTGAGAAATTTTAACAATTTCGGACGTTTTTTTGATTTTTTGATAAATTTCTATTTCGTGCAATTATAAGAGTATGTGTCTTGAGTACATAATTTTCTTGGTTGGAAGAAGGTTTTGAGAAATTTTCAGAATTACGTAAGTTTTTTGATTTTTTGATAAATTTCGATTTCGTGCGAATATTCGAGTATATGTCTAGAGTACATCATTTTCTTGGTTCGAATAAGTATTTGAGAAATTTTAACAATTTCGGACGTTTTTTTTTATTTTTTGATAAATTTCTTTTCGTGCAATTATAAGAGTATGTGTCTTGAGTAAATAATTTTCTTGGTTGGAAGAAGGTTTGAGAAATTTTCAGAATTACGTAAGTTTTTTGATTTTTTGATAAATTTCGATTTCGTGCGAATATTCGAGTATATGTCTTGAGTATATCATTTTCTTGGTTCGAATAAGTATTTGAGAAATTTTAACAATTTCGGACGTTTTTTTGATTTTTTGATAAATTTCTATTCGTTGCAATTATAAGAGTATGTGTCTTGAGTACATAATTTTCTTGGTTGGAAGAAGGTTTTGAGAAATTTTCAGAATTACGTAAGTTTTTTGATTTTTGATAAATTTCGATTTCGTGCGAATATTCGAGTATATGTCTTGAGTACATCATTTTCTTGGTTCGAATAGTATTTGAGAAATTTTAAACAATTTCGGACGTTTTTTGATTTTTGATAAATTTCTATTTCGTGCAATTATAAGAGTATGTGTCTTGAGTACATATTTCTTGGTTGGAAGAAGGTTTTGAGAAATTTTCAGAAATTACGTAAGTTTTTTGATTTTTTGATAAATTCGATTTCGTGCGAATATTCGAGTATATGTCTAGAGTACATCATTTTCTTGGTTCGAATAAGTATTTGAGAAATTTTAACAATTTCGGACGTTTTTTTGATTTTTGATAAATTTCTATTTCGTGCAATTATAAGAGTATGTGTCTTGAGTACATAATTTTCTTGGTTGGAAGAAGGTTTTGAGAAATTTCAGAAATTACGTAAGTTTTTTGATTTTTTGATAAATTCCGATTTCGTGCGAATATTCGAGTATATGTCTTGAGTACATCATTTTCTTGGTTCGAATAAGTATTTGAGAAATTTTAACAATTTCGGACGTTTTTTTATTTTTTGATAAATTTCTATTTCGTGGCAATTATAAGAGTATGTGTCTTGAGTACATATTTTCTTGGTTGGAAGAAGGTTTTGAGAAATTTTCAGAAATTACGTAAGTTTTTTGATTTTTTGATAAATTTCGATTTCGTGCGAATATTCGAGTATATGTCTTGAGTATATCATTTTCTTGGTTCGAATAAGTATTTGAGAAATTTTAACAATTTCGGACGTGTTTTTTGATTTTTTGATAAATTTCTATTTCGTGCAATTATAAGAGTATGTGTCTTGAGTACATAATTTCTTGGTTGGAAGAAGGTTTTGAGAAATTTTCAGAAATTACGTAAGTTTTTTGATTTTTTGATAAATTCCGATTTCGTGCGAATATTCGAGTATATGTCTAGAGTACATCATTTTCTTGGTTCGAATAAGTATTTGAGAAATTTTAACAATTTCGGACGTTTTTTTATTTTTGATAAATTTCTATTTCGTGCAATTATAAGAGTATGTGTCTTGAGTACATAATTTTCTTGGTTGGAAGAAGGTTTTGAGAAATTTTCAGAAATTACGTAAGTTTTTTGATTTTTTGATAAATTTCGATTTCGTGCGAATATTCGAGTATATGTCTTAGAGTATATCATTTTCTTGGTTCGAATAAGTATTTGAGAAATTTAACAATTTCGGACGTTTTTTTGATTTTTGATAAATTTCTATTTCGTGCAATTATAAGAGTATGTGTCTTGAGTACATAATTTTCTTGGTTGGAAGAAGGTTTTGAGAAATTTTCAGAAATTACGTAAGTTTTTTGATTTTTGATAAATTCCGATTTCGTGCGAATATTCGAGTATATGTCTTAGAGTACATCATTTTCTTGGTTCGAATAAGTATTTGAGAAATTTTAACAATTTCGGACGTTTTTTTGATTTTTTGATAAATTTCTATTTCGTGCAATTATAAGAGTATGTGTCTTGAGTACATAATTTTCTTGGTTGGAAGAAGGTTTTGAGAAATTTTCAGAAATTACGTAAGTTTTTTGATTTTTTGATAAATTTCGATTTCGTGCGAATATTCGAGTATATGTCTTGAGTACATCATTTTCTTGGTTCGAATAAGTATTTGAGAAATTTTAACAATTTCGGACGTTTTTTTTTATTTTTTGATAAATTTCTATTTCGTGCAATTATAAGAGTATGTGTCTTGAGTACATAATTTTCTTGGTTGGAAGAAGGTTTTGAGAAATTTTCAGAAATTACGTAAGTTTTTTGATTTTTTGATAAATTTCGATTTCGTGCGAATATTCGAGTATATGTCTAGAGTACATCATTTTCTTGGTTCGAATAAGTATTTGAGAAATTTTAACAATTTCGGACGTTTTTTTGATTTTTGATAAATTTCTATTTCGTGCAATTATAAGAGTATGTGTCTTGAGTACATAATTTTCTTGGTTGGAAGAAGGTTTTGAGAAATTTTCAGAAATTACGTAAGTTTTTTGATTTTTGATAAATTTCGATTTCGTGCGAATATTCGAGTATATGTCTTGAGTACATCATTTTCTTGGTTCGAATAAGTATTTGAGAAATTTAACAATTTCGGACGTTTTTTTGATTTTTGATAAATTTCTATTTCGTGCAATTATAAGAGTATGTGTCTTGAGTACATAATTTTCTTGGTTGGAAGAAGGTTTTGAGAAATTTTCAGAAATTACGTAAGTTTTTTGATTTTTTGATAAATTTCCGATTTCGTGCGAATATTCGAGTATATGTCTAGAGTACATCATTTTCTTGGTTCGAATAAGTATTTGAGAAATTTTAACAATTTCGGACGTTTTTTTTATTTTTGATAAATTTCTATTTCGTGCAATTATAAGAGTATGTGTCTTGAGTACATAATTTTCTTGGTTGGAAGAAGGTTTTGAGAAATTTTCAGAATTACGTAAGTTTTTTGATTTTTGATAAATTTCCGATTTCGTGCGAATATTCGAGTATATGTCTTAGAGTACATCATTTTCTTGGTTCGAATAAGTATTTGAGAAATTTTAAACAATTTCGGACGTTTTTTTGATTTTTTGATAAATTTCTATTTCGTGCAATTATAAGAGTATGTGTCTTGAGTACATAATTTTCTTGGTTGGAAGAAGGTTTTGAGAAATTTTCAGAATTACGTAAGTTTTTTGATTTTTTGATAATTTCGATTTCGTGCGAATATTCGAGTATATGTCTAGAGTATATCATTTTCTTGGTTCGAATAAGTATTTGAGAAATTTTAACAATTTCGGACGTTTTTTTGATTTTTTGATAAATTTCTATTTTCGTGCAATTATAAGAGTATGTGTCTTGAGTACATAATTTTCTTGGTTGGAAGAAGGTTTTGAGAAATTTTCAGAAATTACGTAAGTTTTTTGATTTTTTGATAAATTTCGATTTCGTGCGAATATTCGAGTATATGTCTTGAGTATATCATTTTCTTGGTTCGAATAAGTATTTGAGAAATTTTAACAATTTCGGACGTTTTTTTGATTTTTGATAAATTTCTATTTCGTGCAATTATAAGAGTATGTGTCTTGAGTACATAATTTTCTTGGTTGGAAGAAGGTTTTGAGAAATTTTCAGAAATTACGTAAGTTTTTGATTTTTTGATAAATTTCGATTTCGTGCGAATATTCGAGTATATGTCTAGAGTACATCATTTTCTTGGTTCGAATAAGTATTTGAGAAATTTTAACAATTTCGGACGTTTTTTTGATTTTTGATAAATTTCTATTTCGTGCAATTATAAGAGTATGTGTCTTGAGTACATAATTTTCTTGGTTGGAAGAAGGTTTTGAGAAATTTTCAGAATTACGTAAGTTTTTTGATTTTTTGATAAATTCGATTTCGTGCGAATATTCGAGTATATGTCTAGAGTACATCATTTTCTTGGTTCGAATAAGTATTTGAGAAATTTTAACAATTTCAGGACGTTTTTTTGATTTTTTGATAAATTTCTATTTCGTGCAATTATAAGAGTATGTGTCTTGAGTACATAATTTTCTTGGTTGGAAGAAGGTTTTGAGAAATTTTCAGAATTACGTAAGTTTTTTGATTTTTTGATAAATTTCGATTTCGTGCGAATATTCGAGTATATGTCTTAGAGTACATCATTTTCTTGGTTCGAATAAGTATTTGAGAAATTTTAACAATTTCGGACGTTTTTTTGATTTTTTGATAAATTTCTATTTCGTGCAATTATAAGAGTATGTGTCTTGAGTACATAATTTTCTTGGTTGGAAGAAGGTTTTGAGAAATTTTCAGAAATTACGTAAGTTTTTTGATTTTTTGATAATTTCGATTTCGTGCGAATATTCGAGTATATGTCTTAGAGTACATCATTTTCTTGGTTCGAATAAGTATTTGAGAAATTTTAACAATTTCGGACGTTTTTTTGATTTTTGATAAATTTCTATTTCGTGCAATTATAAGAGTATGTGTCTTGAGTACATAATTTTCTTGGTTGGAAGAAGGTTTTGAGAAATTTTCAGAAATTACGTAAGTTTTTTGATTTTTTGATAAATTCGATTTCGTGCGAATATTCGAGTATATGTCTTGAGTACATCATTTTCTTGGTTCGAATAAGTATTTGAGAAATTTTAACAATTTCGGACGTTTTTTTTGATTTTTGATAAATTTCTATTTCGTGCAATTATAAGAGTATGTGTCTTGAGTACATAATTTTCTTGGTTGGAAGAAGGTTTTGAGAAATTTTCAGAAATTACGTAAGTTTTTTGATTTTTTGATAATTTCGATTTCGTGCGAATATTCGAGTATATGTCTAGAGTACATCATTTTCTTGGTTCGAATAAGTATTTGAGAAATTTTAACAATTTCGGACGTTTTTTGATTTTTGATAAATTTCTATTTCGTGCAATTATAAGAGTATGTGTCTTGAGTACATAATTTTCTTGGTTGGAAGAAGGTTTTGAGAAATTTTCAGAAATTACGTAAGTTTTTTGATTTTTTGATAAATTCGATTTCGTGCGAATATTCGAGTATATGTCTTGAGTATATCATTTTCTTGGTTCGAATAAGTATTTGAGAAATTTTAACAATTTCGGACGTTTTTTTGATGTTTTGATAAATTTCTATTTCGTGCAATTATAAGAGTATGTGTCTTGAGTACATATTTATCTTGGTTGGAAGAAGGTTTTGAGAAATTTTCAGAATTACGTAAGTTTTTGATTTTTGATAAATTTCGATTTCGTGCGAATATTCGAGTATATGTCTTGAGTATATCATTTTCTTGGTTCGAATAAGTATTTGAGAAATTTTAACAATTTCGGACGTTTTTTTGATTTTTGATAAATTTCTATTTCGTGCAATTATAAGAGTATGTGTCTTGAGTACATAATTTTCTTGGTTGGAAGAAGGTTTTGAGAAATTTTCAGAAATTACGTAAGTTTTTTGATTTTTTGATAAATTTCGATTTCGTGCGAATATTCGAGTATATGTCTTAGAGTATATCATTTTCTTGGTTCGAATAAGTATTTGAGAAATTTTAACAATTTCGGACGTTTTTTTGATTTTTTGATAAATTTCTTTTCGTGCAATTATAAGAGTATGTGTCTTGAGTAAATAATTTTCTTGGTTGGAAGAAGGTTTTGAGAAATTTTCAGAAATTACGTAAGTTTTTTGATTTTTGATAAATTTCGATTTCGTGCGAATATTCGAGTATATGTCTTGAGTATATCATTTTCTTAGGTTCGAATAAGTATTTGAGAAAATTTTAACAATTTCGGACGTTTTTTGATGTTTTGATAAATTTCTATTTCGTGCAATTATAAGAGTATTGTCTTGAGTACATAATTTTCTTGGTTGGAAGAAGGTTTTGAGAAATTTTCAGAATTACGTAAGTTTTTTGATTTTTTGATAAATTCGATTTCGTGCGAAATATTCGAGTATATGTCTAGAGTACATCATTTTCTTGGTTCGAATAAGTATTTGAGAAATTTTAACAATTTCGGACGTTTTTTTGATTTTTGATAAATTTCTATTTCGTGCAATTATAAGAGTATGTGTCTTGAGTACATAATTTTCTTGGTTGGAAGAAGGTTTTGAGAAATTTCAGAAATTACGTAAGTTTTTTGATTTTTGATAAATTTCGATTTCGTGCGAATATTCGAGTATATGTCTTAGAGTACATCATTTTCTTGGTTCGAATAAGTATTTGAGAAATTTTAACAATTTCGGACGTTTTTTTGATTTTTGATAAATTTCTATTTCGTGCAATTATAAGAGTATGTGTCTTGAGTACATAATTTTCTTGGTTGGAAGAAGGTTTTGAGAAATTTTCAGAATTACGTAAGTTTTTGATTTTTGATAAATTTCGATTTCGTGCGAATATTCGAGTATATGTCTTGAGTATATCATTTTCTTAGGTTCGAATAAGTATTTGAGAAATTTTAACAATTTCGGACGTTTTTTTGATTTTTGATAAATTTCTATTTCGTGCAATTATAAGAGTATGTGTCTTGAGTACATAATTTTCTTGGTTGGAAGAAGGTTTTGAGAAATTTTCAGAAATTACGTAAGTTTTTTGATTTTTTGATAAATTTCCGATTTCGTGCGAATATTCGAGTATATGTCTTGAGTACATCATTTTCTTGGTTCGAATAAGTATTTGAGAAATTTTAACAATTTCGGACGTTTTTTTTTATTTTTGATAAATTTCTATTTCGTGCAATTATAAGAGTATGTGTCTTGAGTACATAATTTTCTTGGTTGGAAGAAGGTTTTGAGAAATTTTCAGAAATTACGTAAGTTTTTTGATTTTTTGATAAATTCCGATTTCGTGGCGAATATTCGAGTATATGTCTAGAGTACATCATTTTCTTGGTTCGAATAAGTATTTGAGAAATTTTAACAATTTCGGACGTTTTTTTGATTTTTGATAAATTTCTATTTCGTGCAATTATAAGAGTATGTGTCTTGAGTAATAATTTTCTTGGTTGGAAGAAGGTTTTGAGAAATTTTCAGAATTACGTAATTTTTTTGATTTTTTGATAAATTTCGATTTCGTGCGAATATTCGAGTATATGTCTAGAGTATATCATTTTCTTGGTTCGAATAAGTATTTGAGAAATTTTAACAATTTCGGACGTTTTTTGATTTTTTGATAAATTTCTATTTCGTGCAATTATAAGAGTATGTGTCTTGAGTACATAATTTTCTTGGTTGGAAGAAGGTTTTGAGAAATTTTCAGAATTACGTAAGTTTTTTGATTTTTTGATAAATTCCGATTTCGTGCGAATATTCGAGTATATGTCTTGAGTACATCATTTTCTTGGTTCGAATAAGTATTTGAGAAATTTTAACAATTTCGGACGTTTTTTTGATTTTTGATAAATTTCTATTTCGTGCAATTATAAGAGTATGTGTCTTGAGTACATAATTTTCTTGGTTGGAAGAAGGTTTTGAGAAATTTTCAGAAATTACGTAAGTTTTTGATTTTTTGATAAATTTCGATTTCGTGCGAATATTCGAGTATATGTCTTGAGTATATCATTTTCTTGGTTCGAATAAGTATTTGAGAAATTTTAACAATTTCGGACGTTTTTTTGATTTTTGATAAATTTCTATTTCGTGCAATTATAAGAGTATGTGTCTTGAGTACATAATTTTCTTGGTTGGAAGAAGGTTTTGAGAAATTTTCAGAATTACGTAAGTTTTTTGATTTTTTGATAAATTTCGATTTCGTGCGAATATTCGAGTATATGTCTAGAGTACATCATTTTCTTGGTTCGAATAAGTATTTGAGAAATTTTAACAATTTCGGACGTTTTTTTGATTTTTGATAAATTTCTATTTCGTGCAATTATAAGAGTATGTGTCTTGAGTAAATAATTTTCTTGGTTGGAAGAAGGTTTTGAGAAATTTTCAGAATTACGTAAGTTTTTTGATTTTTTGATAAATTTCGATTTCGTGCGAATATTCGAGTATATGTCTTGAGTACATCATTTTCTTGGTTCGAATAAGTATTTGAGAAATTTTAACAATTTCGGACGTTTTTTGATTTTTTGATAAATTTCTATTTCGTGCAATTATAAGAGTATGTGTCTTGAGTACATAATTTCTTGGTTGGAAGAAGGTTTTGAGAAATTTTCAGAATTACGTAAGTTTTTTGATTTTTTGATAAATTTCGATTTCGTGCGAATATTCGAGTATATGTCTTAGAGTACATCATTTTCTTGGTTCGAATAAGTATTTGAGAAATTTTAACAATTTCGGACGTTTTTTTGATTTTTTGATAAATTTCTATTTCGTGCAATTATAAGAGTATGTGTCTTGAGTACATAATTTTCTTGGTTGGAAGAAGGTTTTGAGAAATTTTCAGAAATTACGTAAGTTTTTTGATTTTTTGATAAATTTCGATTTCGTGCGAATATTCGAGTATATGTCTTGAGTACATCATTTTCTTGGTTCGAATAAGTATTTGAGAAATTTTAACAATTTCGGACGTTTTTTTGATTTTTTGATAAATTTCTATTTCGTGCAATTATAAGAGTATGTGTCTTGAGTACATAATTTTCTTGGTTGGAAGAAGGTTTTGAGAAATTTTCAGAAATTACGTAAGTTTTTTGATTTTTGATAAATTCCGATTTCGTGCGAATATTCGAGTATATGTCTATGAGTACAATCATTTTCTTGGTTCGAATAAGTATTTGAGAAATTTTAACAATTTCGGACGTTTTTTTTGATTTTTGATAAATTTCTATTTCGTGCAATTATAAGAGTATGTGTCTTGAGTACATAATTTCTTGGTTGGAAGAAGGTTTTGAGAAATTTTCAGAAATTACGTAAGTTTTTTTGATTTTTTGATAAATTTCGATTTCGTGCGAATATTCGAGTATATGTCTTGAGTACATCATTTTCTTGGTTCAGAATAAGTATTTGAGAAATTTTAACAATTTCGGACGTTTTTTTGATGTTTTGATAAATTTCTATTTTCGTGCAATTATAAGAGTATGTGTCTTGAGTACATATTTTCTTGGTTGGAAGAAGGTTTTGAGAAATTTTCAGAATTACGTAAGTTTTTTGATTTTTTGAATAAATTTCGATTTCGTGCAATATTCGAGTATATGTCTTGAGTACATCATTTCTTGGTTCGAATAAGTATTTGAGAAATTTCAACAATTTCGGACGTTTTTTTATTTTTTATTATTTAAGAGTATGTGTCTTGAGTACATATGTTATCTTGGTTGGAAGAAGGTTTTGAGAAATTTTCAGAAATTACGTAAGTTTTTTGATTTTTTGATAAATTTCGATTTCGTACGAATATTCGAGTATATGTCCTAGATGTACAATCATTTTCTTGGTTCGAATAAGTATTTGAGAAATTTTAACATTTCGGACGTTTTTTTTGATTTTTTGATAAATTTCTATTTCGTGCAATTATAAAGTATGTGTCTTGAGTACATAATTTTCTTGGTTGGAAGAAGGTTTTGAGAAATTTCAGAAATTACGTAGTTTTTTGATTTTTGATAAATTTCGATTTCGTGCGAATATTCGAGTATATGTCTTGAGTATACAGCATTTTCTTAGGTTCGAATAAGTATTTGAGAAATTTTTAACAATTTCGGACGTTTTTTGATTTTTTGATAAATTTCTATTTCGTGCAATTATAAGAGTATGTGTCTTGAGTACATAATTTTCTTGGTTGGAAGAAGGTTTTGAGAAATTTCAGAAATTACGTAAGTTTTTGATTTTTTTGATAAATTCCGATTTCGTGCGAATATTCGAGATATATGTCTTAGAGTATATCATTTTCTTGGTTCGAATAAGTATTTGAGAAATTTTAAACAATTCGGACGTTTTTTTGATTTTTGGATAAATTTCTATTTCGTGTCATTATAAGAGTATGTTGTCTTGAGTACATAATTTTCTTGTTGGAAGAAGGTTTTGAGAATTTTTCAGAATTACGTAAGTTTTTTGATTTTTGATAAATTCCGATTTCGTGCGAATATTCGAGTATATGTCCTTGATAGATCATTTTCTAGGTTCGAATAAGTATTTGAGAATTTTAACAATTTCGGACGTTTTTTTTATTTTTGGATAATTTCATTTCGTGCAATTATAAGAGTATGTGTTTTGAGTACATATTTTCTTGTTGGAAGAAGGTTTTGAGAAATTTTCAGAAATTACGTAAGTTTTTTGATTTTTTGAAAAATTCCGATTTTCGTGCGAATATTCGAGTATATGTCTGAGTATATCATTTTCTTGGTTCGAATAAGTATTTGAGAAATATTTTAAACAATTTCCGGACTGTTTTTTTTTTTGATTTTTGGATAAATTTTTATTTCGTGCAATTATAAGAGTATGTGTCTTGAGTAAATAATTTTCTTGGTTGGAAGAAGGTTTTGAGAAATTTCAGAATTACGTATTTTTTTGATTTTTATAAATTTCGATTTCGTGCGAATATTTGAGTAATGTCTAGAGTACATCATTTTTCTTGGTTCGAATAAGTATTTGAGAAATTTTAACAATTTCGGACGTTTTTTTGATTTTTTGATAAATTTCTATTTCGTGCAATTATAAAGTATGTGTCTTGAGTACATAATTTTCTTGGTTGGAAGAAGGTTTTGAGAAATTTTTCAGAATTACGTAATTTTTTTGATTTTTTTGATAAATTCCGATTTCGTGCGAATATTCGAGTATATGTCTAGAGTACATCATTTTCTTGGTTCGAATAAGTATTTGAGAAATTTTAACAATTTCGGACGTTTTTTTGATTTTTGATAATTTTAAATGTTTTTCAGAATTACGTAGTTTTTTTGATTTTTTGATAAATTCCGATTTCGTGCGAATATTCGAGTATATGTCTAGAGTACATCATTTTATTGGTTCGAATAAGTATTTGAGAAATTTAAACAATTTCGGACGTTTTTTTGATTTTTGGATAAATTTCTATTTCGTGCAATTATAAGAGTATGTGTTTTGAGTACATAATTTTCTTGGTTGGAAGAAGGTTTTGAGAAATTTCAGAAATTAAGTAAGTTTTTTGATTTTTTGATAAATTTCCGATTTCGTGCGAATATTCGAGTAGATTCTTGAGTATATCATTGTCTTAGGGTTCGAATAAGTATTTGAGAAATTTTAACAATTTCGGACGTTTTTTTTATTTTTGGATAAATTTCTATTTCGTAGCAATTATAAGAGTATGTGTTTGAGTACATAATTTTCTTGGTTGGAAGAAGGTTTTGAGAAATTTTCAGAAATTACGTAAGTTTTTGATTTTTTGATAAATTCGATTTCGTGCGAATATTCGAAGTATATGTCTATAGTACATCATTTTCTTGGTTCGAATAAGTATTTGAGAAATTTTAACAATTTCGGATGTTTTTTTTTTTTTTGATAAATTCTATTTCGTGCAATTATAAGATATGTGTTTTGAGTACATAATTTTCTTGGTTGGAAGAAGGTTTGAGAAATTTTCAGAATTATAAGTTTTTTTTTGATTTTTTGATAAATTTCGATTTCGTGCGAATATTTGAGTATATGTTTTGAGTAATATCATTTTCTTGGTTCAAATAAGTATTTGAGAAATTTTAGAATTTCGGACGTTTTTTTATTTTTTTTGATAATTTTGATTTCGTGCGAATATTCGAGTATATGTCTAGAGTACATCATTTTCTTGGTTCGAATAAGTATTTGAGAAATTTTAAAAATTTTGGACGTTTTTTTTTATTTTTTGATAAATTTTTTTCGTGCAATTATAAGAGTATGTGTCTTGAGTACATAATTTTCTTGGTTGGAAGAAGGTTTTTGAGAAATTTTCAGAAATTACGTAAGTTTTTTGATTTTTTGATAAAATTCGATTTCGTGCGAATATTCGAGTATATGTCCTGAGTACATCATTTTCGTGGTTCGAATAAGTATTTGAGAAATTTTACCATTTCGTACAGTTTTTTTGATTTTTGATAAATTTCCTATTTCGTGCAATTATAAGAGTATGTGTCTTGAGTAAATAATTTTCTTGGTTGGAAGAAGTGTTGAGAATTTTCAGAAATTAACGTAGTTTTTTGATTTTTTGTAAAATTTCGATTTCGTGCGAATATTCGAGTATTGTCTTTTAGTATATCATTTTCTTGGTTCGAATAAGTATTTGAGAAATTTTAACAATTTCGGAGACGTTTTTTTCGATGTTTTGAATAAATTTCTATTTCGTTCAATTATAAGAGTATGTGTCCTTGAGTACATAATTTTGCCTTGGTTGGAAGAAGGGTTTTGAGAAAATTTTCAGAAATTAACGGTTAAGTTTTTCGATTTTTTGGATAAATTCGATTTCGTGCGAATATTCGAGTAGATGTCTATGATGTACTCATTTTCTTGGTTCGAAATTAAGTAATTTGGAGAAAATTTAAACAATTTCAGGACTGTTTTTTGATTTTGATAAATTTCTATTCGTGCAATTATAAGAGTAATGTGTCCTTGAGTACATAATTTTCTTGGTTGGAAGAAGTTTTGAGAAATTTTCAGAATTACGTAAGTTTTTTTTATTTTTTGATAAATTCCGATTTCGTGCGAAAATTCGAGTATATGTCTAGAGTACATCATTTTCTTGGTTCGAATAAGTATTTGAGAAATTTTAACAATTTTGGACGTTTTTTGATTTTTTGATAAATTTTAACAATGTTCAGAAATTACGTAAGTTTTTTTGATTTTTTGATAAATTTCAATTTCGTGCGAATATTGAGTATATGTCTGAGTATATCATTTTCTTGGTTCGAATAAGTATTTGAGAATTTTAACAATTTCGGACGTTTTTTTTGATTTTTTGATAAATTTCTATTTCGTGCAATTATAAGAGTATGTGTCTTGAGTACATAATTTTCTTGGTTGGAAGAAGGTTTTGAGAAATTTTCAGAAATTACGTAAGTTTTTTGATTTTTTTTTGATTTCGTGCGAATATTCGAGTATATGTCTTGAGTACATCATTTTCTTGGTTCGAATAAGTATTTGAGAAATTTTAACAATTTCGGACGTTTTTTTGATTTTTGATAAATTTCTATTTCGTGCAATTATAAGAGTATGTGTCTTGAGTACATAATTTTCTTGGTTGGAAGAAGGTTTTGAGAAATTTTCAGAATTACGTAAGTTTTTTTGATTTTTTGATAAATTTCGATTTCGTGCGAATATTCGAGTATATGTCTAGAGTACATCATTTTCTTGGTTCGAATAAGTATTTGAGAAATTTTAACAATTTCGGACGTTTTTTTTGATTTTTTTTTTTTTCGTAAATTTTAACATATGTTCTTGAATTAACGGTAAGTTTTTTTTTTGATTTTTTTGATAAATTTCGATTTCGTGCGAATATTCGAGTATATGTCTTGAGTACATCATTTTCTTGGTTCGAATAAGTATTTGAGAAATTTTAACAATTTCGGACGTTTTTTTGATTTTTTGATAAATTTCTATTTCGTGCAATTATAAGAGTATGTGTCTTGAGTACATAATTTTCTTGGTTGGAAGAAGGTTTTGAGAAATTTTCAGAATTACGTAAGTTTTTTGATTTTTTGATAAATTTCGATTTCGTGCGAATATTCGAGTATATGTCTAGAGTACATCATTTTCTTGGTTCGAATAAGTATTTGAGAAATTTTAACAATTTCGGACGTTTTTTTTTTTTTGGATAATTTCTATTTCGTGCAATTATAAGAGTATGTGTCTTGAGTACATAATTTTCTTGGTTGGAAGAAGGTTTTGAGAAATTTTCAGAATTACGTAAGTTTTTTGATTTTTTGATAAATTTCGATTTCGTGCGAATATTCGAGTATATGTCTAGAGTACATCATTTTCTTGGTTCGAATAAGTATTTGAGAAATTTTAACAATTTCGGACGTTTTTTTGATTTTTTGATAAATTTCTATTTCGTGCAATTATAAGAGTATGTGTCTTGAGTACATAATTTTCTTGGTTGGAAGAAGGTTTTGAGAAATTTTCAGAATTACGTAAGTTTTTTGATTTTTTGATAAATTCCGATTTCGTGCGAATATTCGAGTATATGTCTAGAGTACATCATTTTCTTGGTTCGAATAAGTATTTGAGAATTTTAACAATTTCGGACGTTTTTTTGATTTTTTGATAAATTTCTAAAGAGTATGTGTCTTGAGTACATTATTTTCTTGGTTGGAAGAAGGTTTTGAGAAATTTTCAGAATTACGTAAGTTTTTGATTTTTTGATAAATTTCGATTTCGTGCGAATATTCGAGTATATGTCTTGAGTACATCATTTTCTTGGTTCGAATAAGTATTTGAGAAATTTTAACAATTTCGGACGTTTTTTTGATTTTTTGATAAATTTCTATTTCGTGCAATTATAAGAGTATGTGTCTTGAGTACATAATTTTCTTGGTTGGAAGAAGGTTTTGAGAAATTTTCAGAATTACGTAAGTTTTTTGATTTTTTGATAAATTTCGATTTCGTGCGAATATTCGAGTATATGTCTTGAGTACATCATTTTCTTGGTTCGAATAAGTATTTGAGAAATTTTAACAATTTCGGACGTTTTTTGATTTTTGATAAATTTCTATTTCGTGCAATTATAAGAGTATGTGTCTTGAGTACATATTTTCTTGGTTGGAAGAAGGTTTTGAGAAATTTTCAGAATTACGTAAGTTTTTTGATTTTTTGATAAATTTCGATTTCGTGCGAATATTCGAGTATATGTCTAGAGTACATCATTTTCTTGGTTCGAATAAGTATTTGAGAAATTTTAACAATTTCGGACGTTTTTTTGATTTTTTGATAAATTTCGATTTCGTGCAATTATAAGAGTATGTGTCTTGAGTACATATTTTCTTGGTTGGAAGAAGTTTTGAGAAATTTTCAGAATTACGTAAGTTTTTTGATTTTTTGATAAATTTCGATTTCGTGCGATATTCGAGTATATGTCTTGAGTACATCATTTTCTTGGTTCGAATAAGTTTTTGAGAAATTTTAACAATTAGACGTTTTTTTTTTATTTTTTGATAAATTTTGATTTCGTGCGAATATTCGAGTATATGTCTAGAGTACATCATTTTCTTGGTTCGAATAAGTATTTGAGAAATTTTAACAATTTCGGACGTTTTTTTTTTTTTTTGATAAATTTCTATTTCGTGCAATTATAAGAGTATGTGTCTTGAGTACATAATTTTCTTGGTTGGAAGAAGGTTTTGAGAAATTTTCAGAATTACGTAAGTTTTTTGATTTTTTGATAAATTTCGATTTCGTGCGAATATTCGAGTATATGTCTTGAGTACATCATTTTCTTGGTTCGAATAAGTATTTGAGAAATTTTAACAATTTCGGACGACGTTTTTTTGATTTTTTGATAAATTTCTATTTCGTGCAATTATAAGAGTATGTGTCTTGAGTACATAATTTTCTTGGTTGGAAGAAGGTTTTGAGAAATTTTCAGAATTACGTAAGTTTTTTGATTTTTTGATAAATTTCGATTTCGTGCGAATATTCGAGTATATGTCTAGAGTACATCATTTTCTTGGTTCGAATAAGTATTTGAGAAATTTTAACAATTTCGGACGTTTTTTTGATTTTTTGATAAATTTCTATTTCGTGCAATTATAAGAGTATGTGTCTTGAGTACATAATTTTCTTGGTTGGAAGAAGGTTTTGAGAAATTTTCAGAATTACGTAAGTTTTTTGATTTTTTGATAAATTTCGATTTCGTGCGAATATTCGAGTATATGTCTTGAGTACATCATTTTCTTGGTTCGAATAAGTATTTGAGAAATTTTAACAATTTCGGACGTTTTTTTGATTTTTGATAAATTTCTATTTCGTGCAATTATAAGAGTATGTGTCTTGAGTACATAATTTTCTTGGTTGGAAGAAGGTTTTGAGAAATTTTCAGAATTACGTAAGTTTTTTGATTTTTTGATAAATTCGATTTCGTGCGAATATTCGAGTATATGTCTAGAGTACATCATTTTCTTGGTTCGAATAAGTATTTGAGAAATTTTAACAATTTCGGACGTTTTTTTGATTTTTTGATAAATTTCATTGTTCAGAAATTACGTAAGTTTTTTGATTTTTTGATAAATTTCGATTTCGTGCGAATATTCGAGTATATGTCTGAGTATATCATTTTCTTGGTTCGAATAAGTATTTGAGAAATTTTAACAATTTCGGACGTTTTTTTGATTTTTGATAAATTTCTATTTCGTGCAATTATAAGAGTATGTGTCTTGAGTACATAATTTTCTTGGTTGGAAGAAGGTTTTGAGAAATTTTCAGAATTACGTAAGTTTTTTGATTTTTTGATAAATTTCGATTTCGTGCGAATATTCGAGTATATGTCTAGAGTACATCATTTTCTTGGTTCGAATAAGTATTTGAGAAATTTTAACAATTTCGGACGTTTTTTTGATTTTTTGATAAATTTCTATTTCGTGCAATTATAAGAGTATGTGTCTTGAGTACATAATTTTCTTGGTTGGAAGAAGGTTTTGAGAAATTTTCAGAATTACGTAAGTTTTTTGATTTTTTGATAAATTTCGATTTCGTGCGAATATTCGAGTATATGTCTTGAGTACATCATTTTCTTGGTTCGAATAAGTATTTGAGAAATTTTAACAATTTCGGACGTTTTTTTGATTTTTTGATAAATTTCTATTTCGTGCAATTATAAGAGTATGTGTCTTGAGTACATAATTTTCTTGGTTGGAAGAAGGTTTTGAGAAATTTTCAGAATTACGTAAGTTTTTTGATTTTTTGATAAATTTCGATTTCGTGCGAATATTCGAGTATATGTCTTGAGTACATCATTTTCTTGGTTCGAATAAGTATTTGAGAAATTTTAACAATTTCGGACGTTTTTTTGATTTTTTGATAAATTTCTATTTCGTGCAATTATAAGAGTATGTGTCTTGAGTACATAATTTTCTTGGTTGGAAGAAGGTTTTGAGAAATTTTCAGAATTACGTAAGTTTTTTGATTTTTTGATAAATTTCGATTTCGTGCGAATATTCGAGTATATGTCTTGAGTACATCATTTTCTTGGTTCGAATAAGTATTTGAGAAATTTTAACAATTTCGGACGTTTTTTTGATTTTTTGATAAATTTCTATTTCGTGCAATTATAAGAGTATGTGTCTTGAGTACATAATTTTCTTGGTTGGAAGAAGGTTTTGAGAAATTTTCAGAATTACGTAAGTTTTTTGATTTTTTGATAAATTTCGATTTCGTGCGAATATTCGAGTATATGTCTAGAGTACATCATTTTCTTGGTTCGAATAAGTATTTGAGAAATTTTAACAATTTCGGACGTTTTTTTGATTTTTTGATAAATTTCTATTTCGTGCAATTATAAGAGTATGTGTCTTGAGTACATAATTTTCTTGGTTGGAAGAAGGTTTTGAGAAATTTTCAGAATTACGTAAGTTTTTTGATTTTTTGATAAATTTCGATTTCGTGCGAATATTCGAGTATATGTCTTGAGTACATCATTTTCTTGGTTCGAATAAGTATTTGAGAAATTTTAACAATTTCGGACGTTTTTTTGATTTTTTGATAAATTTCTATTTCGTGCAATTATAAGAGTATGTGTCTTGAGTACATAATTTTCTTGGTTGGAAGAAGGTTTTGAGAAATTTTCAGAATTACGTAAGTTTTTTGATTTTTTGATAAATTTCGATTTCGTGCGAATATTCGAGTATATGTCTTGAGTACATCATTTTCTTGGTTCGAATAAGTATTTGAGAAATTTTAACAATTTCGGACGTTTTTTTGATTTTTTGATAAATTTCTATTTCGTGCAATTATAAGAGTATGTGTCTTGAGTACATAATTTTCTTGGTTGGAAGAAGGTTTTGAGAAATTTTCAGAATTACGTAAGTTTTTTGATTTTTTGATAAATTTCGATTTCGTGCGAATATTCGAGTATATGTCTAGAGTACATCATTTTCTTGGTTCGAATAAGTATTTGAGAAATTTTAACAATTTCGGACGTTTTTTTGATTTTTTGATAAATTTCTATTTCGTGCAATTATAAGAGTATGTGTCTTGAGTACATAATTTTCTTGGTTGGAAGAAGGTTTTGAGAAATTTTCAGAATTACGTAAGTTTTTTGATTTTTTGATAAATTTCGATTTCGTGCGAATATTCGAGTATATGTCTAGAGTACATCATTTTCTTGGTTCGAATAAGTATTTGAGAAATTTTAACAATTTCGGACGTTTTTTTGATTTTTGATAAATTTCTATTTCGTGCAATTATAAGAGTATGTGTCTTGAGTACATAATTTTCTTGGTTGGAAGAAGGTTTTGAGAAATTTTCAGAATTACGTAAGTTTTTTGATTTTTTGATAAATTTCGATTTCGTGCGAATATTCGAGTATATGTCTAGAGTACATCATTTTCTTGGTTCGAATAAGTATTTGAGAAATTTTAACAATTTCGGACGTTTTTTTGATTTTTTGATAAATTTCTATTTCGTGCAATTATAAGAGTATGTGTCTTGAGTACATAATTTTCTTGGTTGGAAGAAGGTTTTGAGAAATTTTCAGAATTACGTAAGTTTTTTGATTTTTTGATAAATTTCGATTTCGTGCGAATATTCGAGTATATGTCTTGAGTACATCATTTTCTTGGTTCGAATAAGTATTTGAGAAATTTTAACAATTTCGGACGTTTTTTTGATTTTTTGATAAATTTCTATTTCGTGCAATTATAAGAGTATGTGTCTTGAGTACATAATTTTCTTGGTTGGAAGAAGGTTTTGAGAAATTTTCAGAATTACGTAAGTTTTTTGATTTTTTGATAAATTTCGATTTCGTGCGAATATTCGAGTATATGTCTTGAGTACATCATTTTCTTGGTTCGAATAAGTATTTGAGAAATTTTAACAATTTCGGACGTTTTTTTGATTTTTTGATAAATTTCTATTTCGTGCAATTATAAGAGTATGTGTCTTGAGTACATAATTTTCTTGGTTGGAAGAAGGTTTTGAGAAATTTTCAGAATTACGTAAGTTTTTTGATTTTTTGATAAATTTCGATTTCGTGCGAATATTCGAGTATATGTCTTGAGTACATCATTTTCTTGGTTCGAATAAGTATTTGAGAAATTTTAACAATTTCGGACGTTTTTTTGATTTTTTGATAAATTTCTATTTCGTGCAATTATAAGAGTATGTGTCTTGAGTACATAATTTTCTTGGTTGGAAGAAGGTTTTGAGAAATTTTCAGAATTACGTAAGTTTTTTGATTTTTTGATAAATTTCGATTTCGTGCGAATATTCGAGTATATGTCTTGAGTACATCATTTTCTTGGTTCGAATAAGTATTTGAGAAATTTTAACAATTTCGGACGTTTTTTTGATTTTTTGATAAATTTCTATTTCGTGCAATTATAAGAGTATGTGTCTTGAGTACATAATTTTCTTGGTTGGAAGAAGGTTTTGAGAAATTTTCAGAATTACGTAAGTTTTTTGATTTTTTGATAAATTTCGATTTCGTGCGAATATTCGAGTATATGTCTAGAGTACATCATTTTCTTGGTTCGAATAAGTATTTGAGAAATTTTAACAATTTCGGACGTTTTTTTGATTTTTTGATAAATTTCTATTTCGTGCAATTATAAGAGTATGTGTCTTGAGTACATAATTTTCTTGGTTGGAAGAAGGTTTTGAGAAATTTTCAGAATTACGTAAGTTTTTTGATTTTTTGATAAATTTCGATTTCGTGCGAATATTCGAGTATATGTCTTGAGTACATCATTTTCTTGGTTCGAATAAGTATTTGAGAAATTTTAACAATTTCGGACGTTTTTTTGATTTTTTGATAAATTTCTATTTCGTGCAATTATAAGAGTATGTGTCTTGAGTACATAATTTTCTTGGTTGGAAGAAGGTTTTGAGAAATTTTCAGAATTACGTAAGTTTTTTGATTTTTTGATAAATTTCGATTTCGTGCGAATATTCGAGTATATGTCTAGAGTACATCATTTTCTTGGTTCGAATAAGTATTTGAGAAATTTTAACAATTTCGGACGTTTTTTTGATTTTTTGATAAATTTTAACATGTTCAAAATTACGTAAGTTTTTTGATTTTTTGATAAATTTCGATTTCGTGCGAATATTCGAGTATATGTCTTGAGTACATCATTTTCTTGGTTCGAATAAGTATTTGAGAAATTTTAACAATTTCGGACGTTTTTTTATTTTTGATAAATTTCTATTTCGTGCAATTATAAGAGTATGTGTCTTGAGTACATAATTTTCTTGGTTGGAAGAAGGTTTTGAGAAATTTTCAGAATTACGTAAGTTTTTTGATTTTTTGATAAATTTCGATTTCGTGCGAATATTCGAGTATATGTCTAGAGTACATCATTTTCTTGGTTCGAATAAGTATTTGAGAAATTTTAACAATTTCGGACGTTTTTTTGATTTTTTGATAAATTTCTATTTCGTGCAATTATAAGAGTATGTGTCTTGAGTACATAATTTTCTTGGTTGGAAGAAGGTTTTGAGAAATTTTCAGAATTACGTAAGTTTTTTGATTTTTTGATAAATTTCGATTTCGTGCGAATATTCGAGTATATGTCTAGAGTACATCATTTTCTTGGTTCGAATAAGTATTTGAGAAATTTTAACAATTTCGGACGTTTTTTTGATTTTTTGATAAATTTCTATTTCGTGCAATTATAAGAGTATGTGTCTTGAGTACATAATTTTCTTGGTTGGAAGAAGGTTTTGAGAAATTTTCAGAATTACGTAAGTTTTTTGATTTTTTGATAAATTTCGATTTCGTGCGAATATTCGAGTATATGTCTAGAGTACATCATTTTCTTGGTTCGAATAAGTATTTGAGAAATTTTAACAATTTCGGACGTTTTTTTGATAATTTTTTTAAATTTTGAGAATTTTCAGAAATTACGTAAGTTTTTTGATTTTTTGATAAATTTCGATTTCGTGCGAATATTCGAGTATATGTCTTGAGTACATCATTTTCTTGGTTCGAATAAGTATTTGAGAAATTTTAACAATTTCGGACGTTTTTTTTTTTTTGATAAATTTCTATTTCGTGCAATTATAAGAGTATGTGTCTTGAGTACATAATTTTCTTGGTTGGAAGAAGGTTTTGAGAAATTTTCAGAATTACGTAAGTTTTTTGATTTTTTGATAAATTTCGATTTCGTGCGAATATTCGAGTATATGTCTAGAGTACATCATTTTCTTGGTTCGAATAAGTATTTGAGAAATTTTAACAATTTCGGACGTTTTTTTGATTTTTTGATAAATTTCTATTTCGTGCAATTATAAGAGTATGTGTCTTGAGTACATAATTTTCTTGGTTGGAAGAAGGTTTTGAGAAATTTTCAGAATTACGTAAGTTTTTTGATTTTTTGATAAATTTCGATTTCGTGCGAATATTCGAGTATATGTCTTGAGTACATCATTTTCTTGGTTCGAATAAGTATTTGAGAAATTTTAACAATTTCGGACGTTTTTTTGATTTTTTGATAAATTTCTATTTCGTGCAATTATAAGAGTATGTGTCTTGAGTACATAATTTTCTTGGTTGGAAGAAGGTTTTGAGAAATTTTCAGAATTACGTAAGTTTTTTGATTTTTTGATAAATTTCGATTTCGTGCGAATATTCGAGTATATGTCTAGAGTACATCATTTTCTTGGTTCGAATAAGTATTTGAGAAATTTTAACAATTTCGGACGTTTTTTTGATTTTTTGATAAATTTCTATTTCGTGCAATTATAAGAGTATGTGTCTTGAGTACATAATTTTCTTGGTTGGAAGAAGGTTTTGAGAAATTTTCAGAATTACGTAAGTTTTTTGATTTTTTGATAAATTTCGATTTCGTGCGAATATTCGAGTATATGTCTTGAGTACATCATTTTCTTGGTTCGAATAAGTATTTGAGAAATTTTAACAATTTCGGACGTTTTTTTGATTTTTTGATAAATTTCTATTTCGTGCAATTATAAGAGTATGTGTCTTGAGTACATAATTTTCTTGGTTGGAAGAAGGTTTTGAGAAATTTTCAGAATTACGTAAGTTTTTTGATTTTTTGATAAATTTCGATTTCGTGCGAATATTCGAGTATATGTCTAGAGTACATCATTTTCTTGGTTCGAATAAGTATTTGAGAAATTTTAACAATTTCGGACGTTTTTTTGATTTTTTGATAAATTTCTATTTCGTGCAATTATAAGAGTATGTGTCTTGAGTACATAATTTTCTTGGTTGGAAGAAGGTTTTGAGAAATTTTCAGAATTACGTAAGTTTTTTGATTTTTTGATAAATTTCGATTTCGTGCGAATATTCGAGTATATGTCTAGAGTACATCATTTTCTTGGTTCGAATAAGTATTTGAGAAATTTTAACAATTTCGGACGTTTTTTTGATTTTTTGATAAATTTCTATTTCGTGCAATTATAAGAGTATGTGTCTTGAGTACATAATTTTCTTGGTTGGAAGAAGGTTTTGAGAAATTTTCAGAATTACGTAAGTTTTTTGATTTTTTGATAAATTTCGATTTCGTGCGAATATTCGAGTATATGTCTTGAGTACATCATTTTCTTGGTTCGAATAAGTATTTGAGAAATTTTAACAATTTCGGACGTTTTTTTTTTTTGATAAATTTCTATTTCGTGCAATTATAAGAGTATGTGTCTTGAGTACATAATTTTCTTGGTTGGAAGAAGGTTTTGAGAAATTTTCAGAATTACGTAAGTTTTTTGATTTTTTGATAAATTTCGATTTCGTGCGAATATTCGAGTATATGTCTTGAGTACATCATTTTCTTGGTTCGAATAAGTATTTGAGAAATTTTAACAATTTCGGACGTTTTTTTGATTTTTTGATAAATTTCTATTTCGTGCAATTATAAGAGTATGTGTCTTGAGTACATAATTTTCTTGGTTGGAAGAAGGTTTTGAGAAATTTTCAGAATTACGTAAGTTTTTTGATTTTTTGATAAATTTCGATTTCGTGCGAATATTCGAGTATATGTCTAGAGTACATCATTTTCTTGGTTCGAATAAGTATTTGAGAAATTTTAACAATTTCGGACGTTTTTTTGATTTTTTGATAAATTTCTATTTCGTGCAATTATAAGAGTATGTGTCTTGAGTACATAATTTTCTTGGTTGGAAGAAGGTTTTGAGAAATTTTCAGAATTACGTAAGTTTTTTGATTTTTTGATAAATTTCGATTTCGTGCGAATATTCGAGTATATGTCTAGAGTACATCATTTTCTTGGTTCGAATAAGTATTTGAGAAATTTTAACAATTTCGGACGTTTTTTTGATTTTTTGATAAATTTCTATTTCGTGCAATTATAAGAGTATGTGTCTTGAGTACATAATTTTCTTGGTTGGAAGAAGGTTTTGAGAAATTTTCAGAATTACGTAAGTTTTTTGATTTTTTGATAAATTTCGATTTCGTGCGAATATTCGAGTATATGTCTTGAGTACATCATTTTCTTGGTTCGAATAAGTATTTGAGAAATTTTAACAATTTCGGACGTTTTTTTGATTTTTTGATAAATTTCTATTTCGTGCAATTATAAGAGTATGTGTCTTGAGTACATAATTTTCTTGGTTGGAAGAAGGTTTTGAGAAATTTTCAGAATTACGTAAGTTTTTTGATTTTTTGATAAATTTCGATTTCGTGCGAATATTCGAGTATATGTCTAGAGTACATCATTTTCTTGGTTCGAATAAGTATTTGAGAAATTTTAACAATTTCGGACGTTTTTTTGATTTTTTGATAAATTTCTATTTCGTGCAATTATAAGAGTATGTGTCTTGAGTACATAATTTTCTTGGTTGGAAGAAGGTTTTGAGAAATTTTCAGAATTACGTAAGTTTTTTGATTTTTTGATAAATTTCGATTTCGTGCGAATATTCGAGTATATGTCTTGAGTACATCATTTTCTTGGTTCGAATAAGTATTTGAGAAATTTTAACAATTTCGGACGTTTTTTTGATTTTTTGATAAATTTCTATTTCGTGCAATTATAAGAGTATGTGTCTTGAGTACATAATTTTCTTGGTTGGAAGAAGGTTTTGAGAAATTTTCAGAATTACGTAAGTTTTTTGATTTTTTGATAAATTTCGATTTCGTGCGAATATTCGAGTATATGTCTAGAGTACATCATTTTCTTGGTTCGAATAAGTATTTGAGAAATTTTAACAATTTCGGACGTTTTTTTGATTTTTTGATAAATTTCTATTTCGTGCAATTATAAGAGTATGTGTCTTGAGTACATAATTTTCTTGGTTGGAAGAAGGTTTTGAGAAATTTTCAGAATTACGTAAGTTTTTTGATTTTTTGATAAATTTCGATTTCGTGCGAATATTCGAGTATATGTCTTGAGTACATCATTTTCTTGGTTCGAATAAGTATTTGAGAAATTTTAACAATTTCGGACGTTTTTTTGATTTTTTGATAAATTTCTATTTCGTGCAATTATAAGAGTATGTGTCTTGAGTACATAATTTTCTTGGTTGGAAGAAGGTTTTGAGAAATTTTCAGAATTACGTAAGTTTTTTGATTTTTTGATAAATTTCGATTTCGTGCGAATATTCGAGTATATGTCTTGAGTACATCATTTTCTTGGTTCGAATAAGTATTTGAGAAATTTTAACAATTTCGGACGTTTTTTTGATTTTTTGATAAATTTCTATTTCGTGCAATTATAAGAGTATGTGTCTTGAGTACATAATTTTCTTGGTTGGAAGAAGGTTTTGAGAAATTTTCAGAATTACGTAAGTTTTTTGATTTTTTGATAAATTTCGATTTCGTGCGAATATTCGAGTATATGTCTTGAGTACATCATTTTCTTGGTTCGAATAAGTATTTGAGAAATTTTAACAATTTCGGACGTTTTTTTGATTTTTTGATAAATTTCTATTTCGTGCAATTATAAGAGTATGTGTCTTGAGTACATAATTTTCTTGGTTGGAAGAAGGTTTTGAGAAATTTTCAGAATTACGTAAGTTTTTTGATTTTTTGATAAATTTCGATTTCGTGCAATTATAAGAGTATGTGTCTTGAGTACATAATTTTCTTGGTTGGAAGAAGGTTTTGAGAAATTTTCAGAATTACGTAAGTTTTTTGATTTTTTGATAAATTTCGATTTCGTGCGAATATTCGAGTATATGTCTTGAGTACATCATTTTCTTGGTTCGAATAAGTATTTGAGAAATTTTAACAATTTCGGACGTTTTTTTGATTTTTTGATAAATTTCTATTTCGTGCAATTATAAGAGTATGTGTCTTGAGTACATAATTTTCTTGGTTGGAAGAAGGTTTTGAGAAATTTTCAGAATTACGTAAGTTTTTTGATTTTTTGATAAATTTCGATTTCGTGCGAATATTCGAGTATATGTCTTGAGTACATCATTTTCTTGGTTCGAATAAGTATTTGAGAAATTTTAACAATTTCGGACGTTTTTTTGATTTTTTGATAAATTTCTATTTCGTGCAATTATAAGAGTATGTGTCTTGAGTACATAATTTTCTTGGTTGGAAGAAGGTTTTGAGAAATTTTCAGAATTACGTAAGTTTTTTGATTTTTTGATAAATTTCGATTTCGTGCGAATATTCGAGTATATGTCTGAGTACATCATTTTCTTGGTTCGAATAAGTATTTGAGAAATTTTAACAATTTCGGACGTTTTTTTGATTTTTGATAAATTTCTATTTCGTGCAATTATAAGAGTATGTGTCTTGAGTACATAATTTTCTTGGTTGGAAGAAGGTTTTGAGAAATTTTCAGAATTACGTAAGTTTTTTGATTTTTTGATAAATTTCGATTTCGTGCGAATATTCGAGTATATGTCTAGAGTACATCATTTTCTTGGTTCGAATAAGTATTTGAGAAATTTTAACAATTTCGGACGTTTTTTTGATTTTTTGATAAATTTCTATTTCGTGCAATTATAAGAGTATGTGTCTTGAGTACATAATTTTCTTGGTTGGAAGAAGGTTTTGAGAAATTTTCAGAATTACGTAAGTTTTTTGATTTTTTGATAAATTTCGATTTCGTGCGAATATTCGAGTATATGTCTTGAGTACATCATTTTCTTGGTTCGAATAAGTATTTGAGAAATTTTAACAATTTCGGACGTTTTTTTGATTTTTTGATAAATTTCTATTTCGTGCAATTATAAGAGTATGTGTCTTGAGTACATAATTTTCTTGGTTGGAAGAAGGTTTTGAGAAATTTTCAGAATTACGTAAGTTTTTTGATTTTTTGATAAATTTCGATTTCGTGCGAATATTCGAGTATATGTCTAGAGTACATCATTTTCTTGGTTCGAATAAGTATTTGAGAAATTTTAACAATTTCGGACGTTTTTTTGATTTTTTGATAAATTTCTATTTCGTGCAATTATAAGAGTATGTGTCTTGAGTACATAATTTTCTTGGTTGGAAGAAGGTTTTGAGAAATTTTCAGAATTACGTAAGTTTTTTGATTTTTTGATAAATTTCGATTTCGTGCGAATATTCGAGTATATGTCTAGAGTACATCATTTTCTTGGTTCGAATAAGTATTTGAGAAATTTTAACAATTTCGGACGTTTTTTTTTTTTGATAAATTTCTATTTCGTGCAATTATAAGAGTATGTGTCTTGAGTACATAATTTTCTTGGTTGGAAGAAGGTTTTGAGAAATTTTCAGAATTACGTAAGTTTTTTGATTTTTTGATAAATTTCGATTTCGTGCGAATATTCGAGTATATGTCTTGAGTACATCATTTTCTTGGTTCGAATAAGTATTTGAGAAATTTTAACAATTTCGGACGTTTTTTTGATTTTTTGATAAATTTCTATTTCGTGCAATTATAAGAGTATGTGTCTTGAGTACATAATTTTCTTGGTTGGAAGAAGGTTTTGAGAAATTTTCAGAATTACGTAAGTTTTTTGATTTTTTGATAAATTTCGATTTCGTGCGAATATTCGAGTATATGTCTAGAGTACATCATTTTCTTGGTTCGAATAAGTATTTGAGAAATTTTAACAATTTCGGACGTTTTTTTGATTTTTTGATAAATTTCTATTTCGTGCAATTATAAGAGTATGTGTCTTGAGTACATAATTTTCTTGGTTGGAAGAAGGTTTTGAGAAATTTTCAGAATTACGTAAGTTTTTTGATTTTTTGATAAATTTCGATTTCGTGCGAATATTCGAGTATATGTCTTGAGTACATCATTTTCTTGGTTCGAATAAGTATTTGAGAAATTTTAACAATTTCGGACGTTTTTTTGATTTTTTGATAAATTTCTATTTCGTGCAATTATAAGAGTATGTGTCTTGAGTACATAATTTTCTTGGTTGGAAGAAGGTTTTGAGAAATTTTCAGAATTACGTAAGTTTTTTGATTTTTTGATAAATTTCGATTTCGTGCGAATATTCGAGTATATGTCTTGAGTACATCATTTTCTTGGTTCGAATAAGTATTTGAGAAATTTTAACAATTTCGGACGTTTTTTTGATTTTTTGATAAATTTCTATTTCGTGCAATTATAAGAGTATGTGTCTTGAGTACATAATTTTCTTGGTTGGAAGAAGGTTTTGAGAAATTTTCAGAATTACGTAAGTTTTTTGATTTTTTGATAAATTTCGATTTCGTGCGAATATTCGAGTATATGTCTAGAGTACATCATTTTCTTGGTTCGAATAAGTATTTGAGAAATTTTAACAATTTCGGACGTTTTTTTGATTTTTTGATAAATTTCTATTTCGTGCAATTATAAGAGTATGTGTCTTGAGTACATAATTTTCTTGGTTGGAAGAAGGTTTTGAGAAATTTTCAGAATTACGTAAGTTTTTTGATTTTTTGATAAATTTCGATTTCGTGCGAATATTCGAGTATATGTCTTGAGTACATCATTTTCTTGGTTCGAATAAGTATTTGAGAAATTTTAACAATTTCGGACGTTTTTTTGATTTTTTGATAAATTTCTATTTCGTGCAATTATAAGAGTATGTGTCTTGAGTACATAATTTTCTTGGTTGGAAGAAGGTTTTGAGAAATTTTCAGAATTACGTAAGTTTTTTGATTTTTTGATAAATTTCGATTTCGTGCGAATATTCGAGTATATGTCTAGAGTACATCATTTTCTTGGTTCGAATAAGTATTTGAGAAATTTTAACAATTTCGGACGTTTTTTTGATTTTTTGATAAATTTCTATTTCGTGCAATTATAAGAGTATGTGTCTTGAGTACATAATTTTCTTGGTTGGAAGAAGGTTTTGAGAAATTTTCAGAATTACGTAAGTTTTTTGATTTTTTGATAAATTTCGATTTCGTGCGAATATTCGAGTATATGTCTAGAGTACATCATTTTCTTGGTTCGAATAAGTATTTGAGAAATTTTAACAATTTCGGACGTTTTTTTGATTTTTTGATAAATTTCTATTTCGTGCAATTATAAGAGTATGTGTCTTGAGTACATAATTTTCTTGGTTGGAAGAAGGTTTTGAGAAATTTTCAGAATTACGTAAGTTTTTTGATTTTTTGATAAATTTCGATTTCGTGCGAATATTCGAGTATATGTCTTGAGTACATCATTTTCTTGGTTCGAATAAGTATTTGAGAAATTTTAACAATTTCGGACGTTTTTTTGATTTTTTGAATTATAATTTTAGTACATAATGTTCAGAAATTAGAATTACGTAAGTTTTTTGATTTTTTGATAAATTTCGATTTCGTGCGAATATTCGAGTATATGTCTTGAGTACATCATTTTCTTGGTTCGAATAAGTATTTGAGAAATTTTAACAATTTCGGACGTTTTTTTGATTTTTTGATAAATTTCTATTTCGTGCAATTATAAGAGTATGTGTCTTGAGTACATAATTTTCTTGGTTGGAAGAAGGTTTTGAGAAATTTTCAGAATTACGTAAGTTTTTTGATTTTTTGATAAATTTCGATTTCGTGCGAATATTCGAGTATATGTCTTGAGTACATCATTTTCTTGGTTCGAATAAGTATTTGAGAAATTTTAACAATTTCGGACGTTTTTTTGATTTTTTGATAAATTTCTATTTCGTGCAATTATAAGAGTATGTGTCTTGAGTACATAATTTTCTTGGTTGGAAGAAGGTTTTGAGAAATTTTCAGAATTACGTAAGTTTTTTGATTTTTTGATAAATTTCGATTTCGTGCGAATATTCGAGTATATGTCTAGAGTACATCATTTTCTTGGTTCGAATAAGTATTTGAGAAATTTTAACAATTTCGGACGTTTTTTTGATTTTGATAAATTTCTATTTCGTGCAATTATAAGAGTATGTGTCTTGAGTACATAATTTTCTTGGTTGGAAGAAGGTTTTGAGAAATTTTCAGAATTACGTAAGTTTTTTGATTTTTTGATAAATTTCGATTTCGTGCGAATATTCGAGTATATGTCTAGAGTACATCATTTTCTTGGTTCGAATAAGTATTTGAGAAATTTTAACAATTTCGGACGTTTTTTTGATTTTTTGATAAATTTCTATTTCGTGCAATTATAAGAGTATGTGTCTTGAGTACATAATTTTCTTGGTTGGAAGAAGGTTTTGAGAAATTTTCAGAATTACGTAAGTTTTTTGATTTTTTGATAAATTTCGATTTCGTGCGAATATTCGAGTATATGTCTTGAGTACATCATTTTCTTGGTTCGAATAAGTATTTGAGAAATTTTAACAATTTCGGACGTTTTTTTGATTTTTTGATAAATTTCTATTTCGTGCAATTATAAGAGTATGTGTCTTGAGTACATAATTTTCTTGGTTGGAAGAAGGTTTTGAGAAATTTTCAGAATTACGTAAGTTTTTTGATTTTTTGATAAATTTCGATTTCGTGCGAATATTCGAGTATATGTCTAGAGTACATCATTTTCTTGGTTCGAATAAGTATTTGAGAAATTTTAACAATTTCGGACGTTTTTTTGATTTTTTGATAAATTTCTATTTCGTGCAATTATAAGAGTATGTGTCTTGAGTACATAATTTTCTTGGTTGGAAGAAGGTTTTGAGAAATTTTCAGAATTACGTAAGTTTTTTGATTTTTTGATAAATTTCGATTTCGTGCGAATATTCGAGTATATGTCTTGAGTACATCATTTTCTTGGTTCGAATAAGTATTTGAGAAATTTTAACAATTTCGGACGTTTTTTTGATTTTTTGATAAATTTCTATTTCGTGCAATTATAAGAGTATGTGTCTTGAGTACATAATTTTCTTGGTTGGAAGAAGGTTTTGAGAAATTTTCAGAATTACGTAAGTTTTTTGATTTTTTGATAAATTTCGATTTCGTGCGAATATTCGAGTATATGTCTAGAGTACATCATTTTCTTGGTTCGAATAAGTATTTGAGAAATTTTAACAATTTCGGACGTTTTTTTGATTTTTTGATAAATTTCTATTTCGTGCAATTATAAGAGTATGTGTCTTGAGTACATAATTTTCTTGGTTGGAAGAAGGTTTTGAGAAATTTTCAGAATTACGTAAGTTTTTTGATTTTTTGATAAATTTCGATTTCGTGCGAATATTCGAGTATATGTCTAGAGTACATCATTTTCTTGGTTCGAATAAGTATTTGAGAAATTTTAACAATTTCGGACGTTTTTTTGATTTTTTGATAAATTTCAATTTTCAAATTAAGAGTAAGTTTTTTGATTTTTTGATAAATTTCGATTTCGTGCGAATATTCGAGTATATGTTTTGAGTATATCATTTTCTTGGTTCGAATAAGTATTTGAGAAATTTTAACAATTTCGGACGTTTTTTTGATTTTTGATAAATTTCTATTTCGTGCAATTATAAGAGTATGTGTCTTGAGTACATAATTTTCTTGGTTGGAAGAAGGTTTTGAGAAATTTTCAGAATTACGTAAGTTTTTTGATTTTTTGATAAATTTCGATTTCGTGCGAATATTCGAGTATATGTCTTGAGTACATCATTTTCTTGGTTCGAATAAGTATTTGAGAAATTTTAACAATTTCGGACGTTTTTTTGATTTTTTGATAAATTTCTATTTCGTGCAATTATAAGAGTATGTGTCTTGAGTACATAATTTTCTTGGTTGGAAGAAGGTTTTGAGAAATTTTCAGAATTACGTAAGTTTTTTGATTTTTTGATAAATTTCGATTTCGTGCGAATATTCGAGTATATGTCTAGAGTACATCATTTTCTTGGTTCGAATAAGTATTTGAGAAATTTTAACAATTTCGGACGTTTTTTTGATTTTTTGATAAATTTCTATTTCGTGCAATTATAAGAGTATGTGTCTTGAGTACATAATTTTCTTGGTTGGAAGAAGGTTTTGAGAAATTTTCAGAATTACGTAAGTTTTTTGATTTTTTGATAAATTTCGATTTCGTGCGAATATTCGAGTATATGTCTTGAGTACATCATTTTCTTGGTTCGAATAAGTATTTGAGAAATTTTAACAATTTCGGACGTTTTTTTGATTTTTTGATAAATTTCTATTTCGTGCAATTATAAGAGTATGTGTCTTGAGTACATAATTTTCTTGGTTGGAAGAAGGTTTTGAGAAATTTTCAGAATTACGTAAGTTTTTTGATTTTTTGATAAATTTCGATTTCGTGCGAATATTCGAGTATATGTCTAGAGTACATCATTTTCTTGGTTCGAATAAGTATTTGAGAAATTTTAACAATTTCGGACGTTTTTTTGATTTTTTGATAAATTTTAAGAATGTTCAGAAATTACGTAAGTTTTTTGATTTTTTGATAAATTTCGATTTCGTGCGAATATTCGAGTATATGTCTTGAGTACATCATTTTCTTGGTTCGAATAAGTATTTGAGAAATTTTAACAATTTCGGACGTTTTTTTGATTTTTTGATAAATTTCTATTTCGTGCAATTATAAGAGTATGTGTCTTGAGTACATAATTTTCTTGGTTGGAAGAAGGTTTTGAGAAATTTTCAGAATTACGTAAGTTTTTTGATTTTTTGATAAATTTCGATTTCGTGCGAATATTCGAGTATATGTCTAGAGTACATCATTTTCTTGGTTCGAATAAGTATTTGAGAAATTTTAACAATTTCGGACGTTTTTTTGATTTTTGATAAATTTCTATTTCGTGCAATTATAAGAGTATGTGTCTTGAGTACATAATTTTCTTGGTTGGAAGAAGGTTTTGAGAAATTTTCAGAATTACGTAAGTTTTTTGATTTTTTGATAAATTTCGATTTCGTGCGAATATTCGAGTATATGTCTAGAGTACATCATTTTCTTGGTTCGAATAAGTATTTGAGAAATTTTAACAATTTCGGACGTTTTTTTGATTTTTTGATAAATTTCTATTTCGTGCAATTATAAGAGTATGTGTCTTGAGTACATAATTTTCTTGGTTGGAAGAAGGTTTTGAGAAATTTTCAGAATTACGTAAGTTTTTTGATTTTTTGATAAATTTCGATTTCGTGCGAATATTCGAGTATATGTCTAGAGTACATCATTTTCTTGGTTCGAATAAGTATTTGAGAAATTTTAACAATTTCGGACGTTTTTTTGATTTTTTGATAAATTTCTATTTCGTGCAATTATAAGAGTATGTGTCTTGAGTACATAATTTTCTTGGTTGGAAGAAGGTTTTGAGAAATTTTCAGAATTACGTAAGTTTTTTGATTTTTTGATAAATTTCGATTTCGTGCGAATATTCGAGTATATGTCTTGAGTACATCATTTTCTTGGTTCGAATAAGTATTTGAGAAATTTTAACAATTTCGGACGTTTTTTTGATTTTTTGATAAATTTCTATTTCGTGCAATTATAAGAGTATGTGTCTTGAGTACATAATTTTCTTGGTTGGAAGAAGGTTTTGAGAAATTTTCAGAATTACGTAAGTTTTTTGATTTTTTGATAAATTTCGATTTCGTGCGAATATTCGAGTATATGTCTAGAGTACATCATTTTCTTGGTTCGAATAAGTATTTGAGAAATTTTAACAATTTCGGACGTTTTTTTGATTTTTTGATAAATTTCTATTTCGTGCAATTATAAGAGTATGTGTCTTGAGTACATAATTTTCTTGGTTGGAAGAAGGTTTTGAGAAATTTTCAGAATTACGTAAGTTTTTTGATTTTTTGATAAATTTCGATTTCGTGCGAATATTCGAGTATATGTCTTGAGTACATCATTTTCTTGGTTCGAATAAGTATTTGAGAAATTTTAACAATTTCGGACGTTTTTTTGATTTTTTGATAAATTTCTATTTCGTGCAATTATAAGAGTATGTGTCTTGAGTACATAATTTTCTTGGTTGGAAGAAGGTTTTGAGAAATTTTCAGAATTACGTAAGTTTTTTGATTTTTTGATAAATTTCGATTTCGTGCGAATATTCGAGTATATGTCTAGAGTACATCATTTTCTTGGTTCGAATAAGTATTTGAGAAATTTTAACAATTTCGGACGTTTTTTTGATTTTTTGATTTCTATTTCGTGCAATTATAAGAGTATGTGTCTTGAGTACATAATTTTCTTGGTTGGAAGAAGGTTTTGAGAAATTTTCAGAATTACGTAAGTTTTTTGATTTTTTGATAAATTTCGATTTCGTGCGAATATTCGAGTATATGTCTTGAGTACATCATTTTCTTGGTTCGAATAAGTATTTGAGAAATTTTAACAATTTCGGACGTTTTTTTGATTTTTGATAAATTTCTATTTCGTGCAATTATAAGAGTATGTGTCTTGAGTACATAATTTTCTTGGTTGGAAGAAGGTTTTGAGAAATTTTCAGAATTACGTAAGTTTTTTGATTTTTTGATAAATTTCGATTTCGTGCGAATATTCGAGTATATGTCTTGAGTACATCATTTTCTTGGTTCGAATAAGTATTTGAGAAATTTTAACAATTTCGGACGTTTTTTTGATTTTTTGATAAATTTCTATTTCGTGCAATTATAAGAGTATGTGTCTTGAGTACATAATTTTCTTGGTTGGAAGAAGGTTTTGAGAAATTTTCAGAATTACGTAAGTTTTTTGATTTTTTGATAAATTTCGATTTCGTGCGAATATTCGAGTATATGTCTAGAGTACATCATTTTCTTGGTTCGAATAAGTATTTGAGAAATTTTAACAATTTCGGACGTTTTTTTGATTTTTTGATAAATTTCTATTTCGTGCAATTATAAGAGTATGTGTCTTGAGTACATAATTTTCTTGGTTGGAAGAAGGTTTTGAGAAATTTTCAGAATTACGTAAGTTTTTTGATTTTTTGATAAATTTCGATTTCGTGCGAATATTCGAGTATATGTCTAGAGTACATCATTTTCTTGGTTCGAATAAGTATTTGAGAAATTTTAACAATTTCGGACGTTTTTTTTTTTTGATAAATTTCTATTTCGTGCAATTATAAGAGTATGTGTCTTGAGTACATAATTTTCTTGGTTGGAAGAAGGTTTTGAGAAATTTTCAGAATTACGTAAGTTTTTTGATTTTTTGATAAATTTCGATTTCGTGCGAATATTCGAGTATATGTCTAGAGTACATCATTTTCTTGGTTCGAATAAGTATTTGAGAAATTTTAACAATTTCGGACGTTTTTTTGATTTTTTGATAAATTTCTATTTCGTGCAATTATAAGAGTATGTGTCTTGAGTACATAATTTTCTTGGTTGGAAGAAGGTTTTGAGAAATTTTCAGAATTACGTAAGTTTTTTGATTTTTTGATAAATTTCGATTTCGTGCGAATATTCGAGTATATGTCTTGAGTACATCATTTTCTTGGTTCGAATAAGTATTTGAGAAATTTTAACAATTTCGGACGTTTTTTTGATTTTTTGATAAATTTCTATTTCGTGCAATTATAAGAGTATGTGTCTTGAGTACATAATTTTCTTGGTTGGAAGAAGGTTTTGAGAAATTTTCAGAATTACGTAAGTTTTTTGATTTTTTGATAAATTTCGATTTCGTGCGAATATTCGAGTATATGTCTAGAGTACATCATTTTCTTGGTTCGAATAAGTATTTGAGAAATTTTAACAATTTCGGACGTTTTTTTGATTTTTTGATAAATTTCTATTTCGTGCAATTATAAGAGTATGTGTCTTGAGTACATAATTTTCTTGGTTGGAAGAAGGTTTTGAGAAATTTTCAGAATTACGTAAGTTTTTTGATTTTTTGATAAATTTCGATTTCGTGCGAATATTCGAGTATATGTCTAGAGTACATCATTTTCTTGGTTCGAATAAGTATTTGAGAAATTTTAACAATTTCGGACGTTTTTTTGATTTTTGATAAATTTCTATTTCGTGCAATTATAAGAGTATGTGTCTTGAGTACATAATTTTCTTGGTTGGAAGAAGGTTTTGAGAAATTTTCAGAATTACGTAAGTTTTTTGATTTTTTGATAAATTTCGATTTCGTGCGAATATTCGAGTATATGTCTAGAGTACATCATTTTCTTGGTTCGAATAAGTATTTGAGAAATTTTAACAATTTCGGACGTTTTTTTTTTTTTTGATAAATTTCTATTTCGTGCAATTATAAGAGTATGTGTCTTGAGTACATAATTTTCTTGGTTGGAAGAAGGTTTTGAGAAATTTTCAGAATTACGTAAGTTTTTTGATTTTTTGATAAATTTCGATTTCGTGCGAATATTCGAGTATATGTCTAGAGTACATCATTTTCTTGGTTCGAATAAGTATTTGAGAAATTTTAACAATTTCGGACGTTTTTTTGATTTTTTGATAAATTTCTATTTCGTGCAATTATAAGAGTATGTGTCTTGAGTACATATTTTCTTGGTTGGAAGAAGGTTTTGAGAAATTTTCAGAATTACGTAAGTTTTTTGATTTTTTGATAAATTTCGATTTCGTGCGAATATTCGAGTATATGTCTAGAGTACATCATTTTCTTGGTTCGAATAAGTATTTGAGAAATTTTAACAATTTCGGACGTTTTTTTGATTTTTTGATAAATTTCTATTTCGTGCAATTATAAGAGTATGTGTCTTGAGTACATAATTTTCTTGGTTGGAAGAAGGTTTTGAGAAATTTTCAGAATTACGTAAGTTTTTTGATTTTTTGATAAATTTCGATTTCGTGCGAATATTCGAGTATATGTCTAGAGTACATCATTTTCTTGGTTCGAATAAGTATTTGAGAAATTTTAACAATTTCGGACGTTTTTTTGATTTTTTGATAAATTTCTATTTCGTGCAATTATAAGAGTATGTGTCTTGAGTACATAATTTTCTTGGTTGGAAGAAGGTTTTGAGAAATTTTCAGAATTACGTAAGTTTTTTGATTTTTTGATAAATTTCGATTTCGTGCGAATATTCGAGTATATGTCTTGAGTACATCATTTTCTTGGTTCGAATAAGTATTTGAGAAATTTTAACAATTTCGGACGTTTTTTTGATTTTTTGATAAATTTCTATTTCGTGCAATTATAAGAGTATGTGTCTTGAGTACATAATTTTCTTGGTTGGAAGAAGGTTTTGAGAAATTTTCAGAATTACGTAAGTTTTTTGATTTTTTGATAAATTTCGATTTCGTGCGAATATTCGAGTATATGTCTAGAGTACATCATTTTCTTGGTTCGAATAAGTATTTGAGAAATTTTAACAATTTCGGACGTTTTTTTGATTTTTGATAAATTTCTATTTCGTGCAATTATAAGAGTATGTGTCTTGAGTACATAATTTTCTTGGTTGGAAGAAGGTTTTGAGAAATTTTCAGAATTACGTAAGTTTTTTGATTTTTTGATAAATTTCGATTTCGTGCGAATATTCGAGTATATGTCTAGAGTACATCATTTTCTTGGTTCGAATAAGTATTTGAGAAATTTTAACAATTTCGGACGTTTTTTTGATTTTTTGATAAATTTCTATTTCGTGCAATTATAAGAGTATGTGTCTTGAGTACATAATTTTCTTGGTTGGAAGAAGGTTTTGAGAAATTTTCAGAATTACGTAAGTTTTTTGATTTTTTGATAAATTTCGATTTCGTGCGAATATTCGAGTATATGTCTAGAGTACATCATTTTCTTGGTTCGAATAAGTATTTGAGAAATTTTAACAATTTCGGACGTTTTTTTGATTTTTTGATAAATTTCTATTTCGTGCAATTATAAGAGTATGTGTCTTGAGTACATAATTTTCTTGGTTGGAAGAAGGTTTTGAGAAATTTTCAGAATTACGTAAGTTTTTTGATTTTTTGATAAATTTCGATTTCGTGCGAATATTCGAGTATATGTCTTGAGTACATCATTTTCTTGGTTCGAATAAGTATTTGAGAAATTTTAACAATTTCGGACGTTTTTTTGATTTTTGATAAATTTCTATTTCGTGCAATTATAAGAGTATGTGTCTTGAGTACATAATTTTCTTGGTTGGAAGAAGGTTTTGAGAAATTTTCAGAATTACGTAAGTTTTTTGATTTTTTGATAAATTTCGATTTCGTGCGAATATTCGAGTATATGTCTAGAGTACATCATTTTCTTGGTTCGAATAAGTATTTGAGAAATTTTAACAATTTCGGACGTTTTTTTGATTTTTTGATAAATTTCTATTTCGTGCAATTATAAGAGTATGTGTCTTGAGTACATAATTTTCTTGGTTGGAAGAAGGTTTTGAGAAATTTTCAGAATTACGTAAGTTTTTTGATTTTTTGATAAATTTCGATTTCGTGCGAATATTCGAGTATATGTCTAGAGTACATCATTTTCTTGGTTCGAATAAGTATTTGAGAAATTTTAACAATTTCGGACGTTTTTTTGATTTTTTGATAAATTTCTTTTCGTGCAATTATAAGAGTATGTGTCTTGAGTACATAATTTTCTTGGTTGGAAGAAGGTTTTGAGAAATTTTCAGAATTACGTAAGTTTTTTGATTTTTTGATAAATTTCGATTTCGTGCGAATATTCGAGTATATGTCTAGAGTACATCATTTTCTTGGTTCGAATAAGTATTTGAGAAATTTTAACAATTTCGGACGTTTTTTTTTTTTTGATAAATTTCTATTTCGTGCAATTATAAGAGTATGTGTCTTGAGTACATAATTTTCTTGGTTGGAAGAAGGTTTTGAGAAATTTTCAGAATTACGTAAGTTTTTTGATTTTTTGATAAATTTCGATTTCGTGCGAATATTCGAGTATATGTCTAGAGTACATCATTTTCTTGGTTCGAATAAGTATTTGAGAAATTTTAACAATTTCGGACGTTTTTTTGATTTTTTGATAAATTTCTATTTCGTGCAATTATAAGAGTATGTGTCTTGAGTACATAATTTTCTTGGTTGGAAGAAGGTTTTGAGAAATTTTCAGAATTACGTAAGTTTTTTGATTTTTTGATAAATTTCGATTTCGTGCGAATATTCGAGTATATGTCTTGAGTACATCATTTTCTTGGTTCGAATAAGTATTTGAGAAATTTTAACAATTTCGGACGTTTTTTTTGATTTTTTGATAAATTTCTATTTCGTGCAATTATAAGAGTATGTGTCTTGAGTACATAATTTTCTTGGTTGGAAGAAGGTTTTGAGAAATTTTCAGAATTACGTAAGTTTTTTGATTTTTTGATAAATTCCGATTTCGTGCGAATATTCGAGTATATGTCTAGAGTACATCATTTTCTTGGTTCGAATAAGTATTTGAGAAATTTTAACAATTTCGGACGTTTTTTTTGATTTTTTGATAAATTTCTATTTCGTGCAATTATAAGAGTATGTGTCTTGAGTACATAATTTTCTTGGTTGGAAGAAGGTTTTGAGAAATTTTCAGAATTACGTAAGTTTTTTGATTTTTTGATAAATTTCGATTTCGTGCGAATATTCGAGTATATGTCTTGAGTACATCATTTTCTTGGTTCGAATAAGTATTTGAGAAATTTTAACAATTTCGGACGTTTTTTTTGATTTTTTGATAAATTTCTATTTCGTGCAATTATAAGAGTATGTGTCTTGAGTACATAATTTTCTTGGTTGGAAGAAGGTTTTGAGAAATTTTCAGAATTACGTAAGTTTTTTGATTTTTTGATAAATTTCGATTTCGTGCGAATATTCGAGTATATGTCTAGAGTACATCATTTTCTTGGTTCGAATAAGTATTTGAGAAATTTTAACAATTTCGGACGTTTTTTTTGATTTTTTGATAAATTTCTATTTCGTGCAATTATAAGAGTATGTGTCTTGAGTACATAATTTTCTTGGTTGGAAGAAGGTTTTGAGAAATTTTCAGAATTACGTAAGTTTTTTTGATTTTTGATAAATTCCGATTTCGTGCGAATATTCGAGTATATGTCTAGAGTACATCATTTTCTTGGTTCGAATAAGTATTTGAGAAATTTTAACAATTTCGGACGTTTTTTTTATTTTTGATAAATTTCTATTTCGTGCAATTATAAGAGTATGTGTCTTGAGTACATAATTTTCTTGGTTGGAAGAAGGTTTTGAGAAATTTTCAGAATTACGTAAGTTTTTTTGATTTTTTGATAAATTTCGATTTCGTGCGAATATTCGAGTATATGTCTAGAGTACATCATTTTCTTGGTTCGAATAAGTATTTGAGAAATTTTAACAATTTCGGACGTTTTTTTTTGATTTTTTGATAAATTTCTATTTCGTGCAATTATAAGAGTATGTGTCTTGAGTACATAATTTTCTTGGTTGGAAGAAGGTTTTGAGAAATTTTCAGAATTACGTAAGTTTTTTGATTTTTTGATAAATTTCGATTTCGTGCGAATATTCGAGTATATGTCTTGAGTACATCATTTTCTTGGTTCGAATAAGTATTTGAGAAATTTTAACAATTTCGGACGTTTTTTTGATTTTTTGATAAATTTCTATTTCGTGCAATTATAAGAGTATGTGTCTTGAGTACATAATTTTCTTGGTTGGAAGAAGGTTTTGAGAAATTTTCAGAATTACGTAAGTTTTTTGATTTTTTGATAAATTCCGATTTCGTGCGAATATTCGAGTATATGTCTAGAGTACATCATTTTCTTGGTTCGAATAAGTATTTGAGAAATTTTAACAATTTCGGACGTTTTTTTTGATTTTTTGATAAATTTCTATTTCGTGCAATTATAAGAGTATGTGTCTTGAGTACATAATTTTCTTGGTGGAAGAAGGTTTTGAGAAATTTTCAGAATTACGTAAGTTTTTTGATTTTTGATAAATTTCGATTTCGTGCGAATATTCGAGTATATGTCTTAGTACATCATTTTCTTGGTTCGAATAAGTATTTGAGAAATTTTAACAATTTCGGACGTTTTTTGTTTTTTGATAAATTTT
>CAJQUN010001795.1:0-44695 GCA_907163345.1 Haberlea rhodopensis
ATGATTAGCAGGCAAAGACATAGTTTTTGGTGGGAAAACATAGTAACTCTACTTTTTAGTTAAATATAATGTCCTTGCCAGCTGGAATTAGGCGGATTAAATGAATACAATGAAAATTGAGATGATTCAGCAGGCCTTCGAGTGTGTGTTACAGAATTAGTAGGGAACAATGTTTTCAACATGACTTGTGGTGATTAAGGGGAGACAAAACCATGTTATTAATTCATCGAGTGGCCTCTGTTTCTCTATATTTCTAACTACAACTCACCCAAAATGTTGAAAGATACACCATTACGCATTCGTCTATCTATATATATACAACACATTTCCGATCACAAAACAATCAACAAGTCCTTATAAAATATATAACCTTCCCAGCTTTCGCGAAAACTATCGTTTATACCATAAGACAATGGTCATTCGAAAGATTCTAAGAGATCTTTATCAACTGAAAGAAGATCAAACTCAACGGGATTAACCGATGTTCAAAGGGCAATTTTATTGTTACTGTTGGGGAAAACGAAAATAAGCAAATATTTATCATTCGTGAACCATCATTAGTTTCGAGGCGGCTGGTAGTTATCTTATTCTAAGATGTGATCCGATAAATCATTCTTACTAAATAATTAGCTTCTTTGGAGAAACTATCTAAAATCAAGAACGCGATTTAGAGTTTGCTTTCTAGTCTTGGAATTGATTACTTGGTTGGAATTAATACCTCAATGTTCATCACAATATAAAAATCAACAGCACTACCTCAAATTCTGGTCAAATTCCTTCTAATGATAGCAAAATCTATAGACAAAGAGCGGAGAGAAAGCCGCAGAAAATGATTTGGGAAAAAAATAACAAACGCAATCACACACAAATTAAAATCACGCCTGAATCAAACACAATCCTCTAGCCCTACGAGAAGCCAATAGAAACAAAATAGGGATCTACTTAGACAAAGAGCGTAGTGAATAGAGAAAGCCACAAAAACGATTTGGGGAACAAATAACCCTAAAAAATCCCACAAAAACACAAAGAGAAAGCGGGGAGGAAGTTACTGTTGAAGAACTAGTATACAAAGTGGGAATCTGAGCGGCGACGGTAGTAAAGATTAGGGCTGTGGCAATGAAGATGAGCGGCGGCGGCTAGATTAGGGTGAATTTTTTTAAAAAGATAAAATTAGAGGCCCAAAGCACTGTTCATCCATTCGGGTAAAATAGACTCAGTGTTTATAGCTTTATGTGCTTATTATATTGTCAAAATTTGTAACAAGAGATTTTTGATATTGTAAAATCCCACCTATTTTTGTTCAATGGGGCGTGAAATTTTTTGTTTCTCATAGAATTTGTTCTCAATAGGTTCATTTACTCGAAGAGAAGTTACCCAACATGGAACCATTTGATCCCATGAGCCCACTGTATTTACAAACAAAGAGCCAATTCTTGCACCAAATGCTGCAACAGTCATGGCTTGCAAGCAAGAAGATGAATCAAACTCGATGAGAAGCAACGTTTTCAACTCGGACAGCCCACGTTACACCGATTGTTTTAGTGGAATCCGATGATTCCTCACATGTTACTGAGCCATACCCTTCTGGTGAAGATGACAATATCAGGAGGATGCTATTTGCCATTGTCCTCATTCTTGCCTAAACTTGAACTTCAATCTTATGATGATTTGCAGCCAAATTCATGCAATTTGGGGTTCCTGTCCAAGATCAAGGCACTTGGATGTGGCAATGTTGAGCTCATATTTGGCATGGGAGAGTGTTTTTGGATTAAATATTAATGTTTCGTATTGTGTTGTTACCCCAAATCTTGTTGAAAAGAAGGTACATATCTCAATAATGAAAGCTCTTATGTTCTTCCTACGGATGAAGATAATTGGGGTGAGTTGATGTAGTGCTTGATGATCGTGAGGTAGGCACTTGAGATGGTAGAGGCTATTATTTTTTTTTGATAACTCGGTATCCGGCCCGAAGAACCGACTATTCCGGGGGACCAATCCCACCGTCCACTAGCGGGGGGCCCAATTGAAGCCGGGGCTTTACGCCAACCGTATGGACTGGCCCCACAGGAATTGATAGCACCATCAAGTTTCGAACCTGGGACCTAGAGAGGAGCATGACTCCTAACTCCCAGGCCTCCACCATCAGGCCAACCCCTGGGGGTTTGGTAGAGGCTATTATGACCAGAGACTAATGAGCCTATAATATAAAACCTATGATTAAAATAGTGCTTTCTAGAATAAGAGGGGGAAATAAACGTGAGAAATGAGGCATAAAACTGGAGGGGGTTGAATAGTGGAGATATTCAGATATTTTGATTGAGAGTCAAGTTACCAGCAAGGTGCTAGGGAGTTACAAGAAATTCTCATTGGTGTTATTTTCATTTCCTTTCATTTTGTAATTTTCCTTCTTATTCAAAGAACGAAACAATCCAACTTGATTTTAGTTCTTTATACTATACTTGTGTATTGTGTTTTTGCTTATAATATCCAGAAATTACTCAAGTCATTACATTGGTCCGATCTACCGGATGCGAGGGAGTGACCTGAGGAGTTTTTCCTGAATAATGGCAGCAACATTGAGGCGTGGTGGTGAGACAATCCGCGTTGGTTGGAAGCTTGAAGAATTGCTAACAGCAGTTGGGAGTACTCTTTTTCAACCACTATCATCTCTCGATGAACTTCTACACCTTCTCGATCGAATTGAGGGACTTCTTCTATCTAGGGTGTGCAAACAGATTTGAACCAAACCGAATCGAAAGTTCGGTTAACCGAACTTTCGGTTTCAAAATTTGCAAACCGAAAACGAACTTAAAAAAAAATACAATTTTTTTTATTTTTATTCTATGCTTATTCACTTAAAATTCAACATATTATGCAAGCACTAATACATCGTACAAAACTCAAAATATCCAAAAATACATCGTACAAAAATTTTAGGTTTTAAAATTTTAAGTTGTATTTTTAATTTTATACTTTAATTGTAATTTTTTTTAAAAAAAAAAACTCGGTTTTCGGTTCGGTTTGGTTAACCGAGGCTAATAACTGAAAACCGAACCGAAAACCGAATTTTCATATTTTTTTAAATCGAAAACCGAACTTGTTCGATTCGATTAGGTTCGATCGATTAATCAAACCGTTGAACACCCATACTTCTATGGAGGGTCGAATAATCCTCAACTGAAACCATGTTAACTGCTCTTTCACAGTTAATGGGGACGTTGATAGCCGAGGAGTTCTTGGAGCACTCAGATGTTGACGTGAAGGTAGGGATAGCTTCTTGCATCAGTGAAATCCTCATAATCACCGCACCAAATGCGCCTTATGATAATGATAGATTGAAGGAAGCTTTTCAGTTGATAATCTCGGCTTTCAAGGATTTATCGGACACAACCAGCAGATCTCACTCTAAGAGGGTAAACATCCTCGAAACCATGGCAAATGTCAGGTATGGTGTTATCATGTTGGATCTAGAATGATACCGAATAATAAATGAGATGTTTCAGCATTTTTTTTACGGCTGCAAGGGTTCACACATCAGAAAAGATTTTTGAATCCATGGTGGCAGTGATGTCTCTTATCTTAGAAGAAAGTGAGGATATGACGCTAACCATACCCACTTCTATGATGACGGTCATGAAAAGGAACAAAGATGATGTTCTACATAATACAAAGAAATTGGTTGAGAAAGTTCTTCTAAATTGCGCAGAGAGGCTCCAACCTTATTTAACCCATACATTAAAAGATCTGGGTCACGAGGAGAGTTCGAAGGACCGACTCTACCTGGCAGTGGTGGGATTGATTCAATTGGCGGGGATTATAGAGTTGGACAATCTGACATCAACAGTAACGGAGGAGGAAGATAGGAAGGGACCGACCAAATATTGGGCTCGGGAAATTGAAGGAAAACTCTCATACAAATACTGGAATTGGCTACAAGAAGAATTGATCAAAATATACAATGGGCGTAAAGCCACGCATCCATATAAACCCAATGATGCGCTGATGGAGCCGCCGATGGCGGTGGATCTGCAGGGTCTGGGAATTTTAAGTAAGTTTACGTATGAGATTTGTAAGACAACGATAACCCATTGGTTGATTATATTTACGAAGACGGAGTGTCTTTCCATAAGTTTTCTGAAACTATTTGATAAGCTTCTTGATTATCTATATTTTGGTAATTTATTATTTACCATTGGATTGGTCAACTTTAATGTTGGTAAATTGCACTTAACGTCGAAAAGAAGAAATCTAGCACATGGAGATCTTGACAAAAGCAAGGGCAATAAAAAATATGCGGAGCAGATGACACAATTAGTAGCAGGGAGGGTCAAGTCGGTGGCCAAGAGGGAGTTAAGTCCGAGAAACTAACTATGAAGGTGGAAATGACGAAGGATCAGGTTATATGGCAAGAAGCGGCAGTCCCAAATGAATTGAGTATTGGAAATTTTCTGTTTAAGGTGCAACCTCTTTGGAGGGCTACGATTGGTGGAAAGATACCTGGGCATTGGATTGCATACGGTGTAATACGAAAAATCACGAGTCCTGTTTTTCTCGAGCTAATGAGGATGGGAGTTATCCTTTCTATATTGTCATAGATGGGGGAATCCTTGATGCTAACAAGATATGGGACAGAGGAAGGGAAGCGATCAATTTATTCAAGGATGCATTAGAGAGAATGGAGCATTGTATTCTCGCCATGAGAGGACAAGACAAGACGAATTTTGAAGAGGCGTCGAATGTTATGACCCAAGACTAATGGGCCTATAATATAAAGCCTATGATTAAAATAGTGTTTCCAAGAAGAGGAGGGGGAAATAAACGTGGGAGTGGATGGGGTTGAATAGTGGAGATATTCAGATATTTTGATTGAGAGTCAGTTACTAGCAAGGTGCTAGGGAGTTACAAGAAATTCTCTTGGGTGTTATTTTCATTTCCTTTCATTTTGTAATTTTCCTTCTTATTCAAAGAAAGAAACAATCCAACGTGATTTTAGTTCTTTATACTATAGTCATGTATTGTGTTATTACTTATAATATCCAGAAATTACTCAAGTCATTACAGAGGCAGGCTCAGGATAGGTGATACCATGGACGAGGTAGAAGATAACTCGGTGTAGGAGTATGAGGTGGACAATCTATCATCAATGGAGAAATGTGGGATGATGTTGTTAGTGAGGGGTGGATGAGAAGGTGATGAGGTTGTATCAGCGGCGGAGAAAGGAAAAAAACACTCTCATGGAAGATAACATCACGGGAAACAAAGGTTTTACTAGTGGAAAGATCACAAAGTTTATAACCTTTTTGACCATATGGATAGCCTAAGAAAAAACACTTTGTGGATCTAAAATCAAACTTACTAGGACAATGATGGTGTGTGGAAGCAAAACACACACATCCAAACAACTTTAAATGGTTATGTTGGTTGTGTTATAATTCATTTCGAAAGTTGTTTTTCCTTGGAGAATTGGTGTGGGAGTGCGATTGATTAGGTAAGTGGCAGCCAAAAGAGCACTGTCCAAAACCTTTAGGGAAGGTTGACTTGGAATAACAAGGCTCAGAGGCATTAAGAAGATGTCGGTGTTTTCTTTTGGCTACTACATTTTGTTGGGTTGTGGAATCTCCCCTATTGTCCAATGCTTCAAAGATCATAATATTTGACGCTAAAAGTTTTGAACTCGAAATGTATTTATTTAAAGCTCGCGACAGCTTTGTGAACTATCTAACAAATTAATTTAGGCTCGCATCCAACGACCTTGTCTCATCCAGAAAGTTTAACCAGAATCGAAATCTTCAAGAAATTCGTTACTTGTACAAATATAGGCACTATATAAACTGAATGAGAAATGTAAACCTAAATTGGGTGCTTTCTTTACCTAGGCTTGGCTTGACATATATTACAACTGAACAAAGCATCATAATCAACATTAATCCCATATCGACATTCTTCGCAACACATATAATAAAGCTTTGCATTTCATGTCAAGGTTTCCCTTTGCTTTAACATTGAGCATCCCAAGCTAAAGGAGGAAAAAAAAGAATATAGTTTATTGTCATTGGGGCTATTTGGGGGGAACGAAAAATAAAACAAGAGATTCAAACAAGTCAAGCAAACCTTATTTGATTGAAGGATTTCTGAAACAATTGGTGTTGCGCTCATGCTATATGGCCAATTTTCTCCTCAAACGCCATTTTGAACCATGTCTTCTGTGAATAGTTTTTGTCCGACTCGCCTGAAAAATCAAACAAACAATAATCCAAAGGAAGCATATTGTAAGCATTTACAATATGAAAATGTGATGGTGAAAAGTATGACCATGCTCGCATTTATTTGAACATCTCGTTGTCATTTCTGTCAACACAATTGAAGAAGATGTGGATCTAAGAGATAAACCTATAAGAAAACATAATATGAATAAGACAAATGCACGCAATAACAACTATAATTTTGTACAATAGAGATGTTAGAGACCAACTATAGTAGCCCTTCATAGTGTAATTTAGAAGAGCAAAAATTGGACGCCTATGACACGCATCTAGGATAGCATAGGATCTTCCATATGTTTTTTTCAATGATCACACGGACAGTGCCTAATATAAACGATAATGCAAAATAGGGTAAGATAATTATTTTACAAATATCATTGATGGTACAAAAAAACAAGGTTCAAAGGATATGATTCTAGCACAGTAAAAAAGGGAAAATAAAAAAAATTTAAAAGTACAATTTAAGTATAATAACTTAATTATGACAAAGGAATTTAAAAAAAAAATTAGAAAAAACTAATATTTAAAATTTATATTTTCTTAGTAAAGAATTTATTGTTACTAAATAGCATAAAGATTTCATAAATTTCTCGAGTGTGTAATAGAATAAGTAAAAAACAATACAGCTGAATTTCAGCTATATTTTCCTCACTAACCCATGACAGATATTTGATATCAATTATTAGGTGCCCTTCATGCCTCATCATCTTCTGTGAGAGAAAAATTATTTGCCCTTCATGCCGCATAAATTCTCTAATTTCAGCTATATTTTCCCCACAATATCATTCGAGATTTCCACAATAACTAATAATAAATTATGTAGATTTTTTGTTCTATATTTTAATGTAAATAGGTATTAAAGTGAGTTTTTTTTAGTAGACTAAATCGTAAACTTTTCATCGACGAAACTAAAGGATAATGTGCGGTACCTAAAGGCTATTGAGTTTTTTTCCTTGGTTATTACAAGTTCATATATTTTTTCGGAATGATCAAGGTACAATTTGTTCAGTTTTTTTGGGCTAAATTCATACTGAATTGTTAGTTGTAGTTCGGTTGAAGTGGAGGAAGGCGTGAGGTTTGGTGTAGGGTACGTGAATCGTTGTGAGGATGGGCGTGAGGTGCTCTGAACGTGAGGTCTGATAGATGAAAGGAGGCGTGAGTTGATTTGAATCTTTCCGAAATCGTCGTCCCTTAATATCTGCTGAATATGTTATATATTGCATTGGACCCACTTGAATATCTTCTTGTTATGTGTTGTACGATGCTTTTCAACATGAATCATCAATATTATATGATGCCATATTTTGAACAGAATTCCCTTCTTTGTCCTCCTATGTTGCACCGATACTCCAAAAAATTTCACGATCAAGTATCAAATATTTCTGGGATACGGATACGCGTAGATATGGCACCGATACTTATCGGATACGCCACGTGGCGTATCTGGAAATAAAAAATAAGCTTTTATTTCGGATACGTTTCGGCTACGGTCAAGATACGCCGCTGACCGTATCCGACACGGGTTAGATACGGGAACTTTCAGAATTTTTTTTAAAAATAGGGTTGAAACTGTAATTAAAATTAATTTATTTAACTAAATCCCTATTTCCTAACCACTTTAATGTGTTTATGTCAATTATATGCTTGAAATTTTTAGATGTCCTGGATTAATATTTTACCATTTGTCGTGAAGTTGGTGAGTTTGCAACTTTGTTCTGATTTCTAATGTGTTTAATGTTGATTATATACTTGAAACTTGATTTCTTACAAATATTATTATTATATATTTATATATATAAATAAATTAATAAAATTTGCCGTATTCGGACGTTCATACAGTCGTACCCGTATTTGTGTATCCACGTATCCGCGTATCCGTGCAACATAGTTGTCCTCTAAAGCAATTTGCCCACTCTGATATCTTCTCTTGCGTGTGAATCTGATGTGTATAATCTAATCTACATGCAGCCCTAATAAAATAACATCTTGTCCCATCTTCACGTCTGCTGCTGGGTTCCCATAATATAATTGTTGTATATCATGAAATCTGATGTGCTGTGCATATAAATCTAAAGGCTGTTGATTTGAATAAATGATTTCCTCATCTCACGTCAATTTATTTCCTTGTCAGCGTGACTAATTTTCCTTCCTACAAAATATGGATTCCACGTAAATAAGCTGTTGAATAAGTTACTTGAATCTTTCCTTGTAATGATATGAGCTGCATGTGAATTCCAATCTGCTTTATAATATTCATTGAATTTCCTTTGCTGCACGTCTATCATCTTTACGTGAATCCCTCAACTGTCATATGCTGATATTTGTAATTTTCTTTCCTTCTCCTTTATCCCTTGTTTGTGAGATTTGTTTCCATAATGCATGCAACGTGCGTGAACTTCAAACTTCAATTTCTGATTTTTTTAAGCAAAACCAGAAATAGTGGCGCGTCTTCTCCATGCCTATTCACTTTCCATGGCTCATTTTCTTCACTTCCTCGCATTTTCACAAAGATTCCTGAAACATACAAATTAATACCAATAAATGTAATATCATTCAAGAATCACGGTAAAATACTACTAGAAAACGTCGAAATATAAGTAAAAAAATGGAACTTATCAATATTAAAGAGAGTACAATGGGCAACATAAAGTAGCCTCGAAAACGGATCACTATTACAAGGATTTTAAGCAAATGACCGGTTCCTTGAACCAGTAAATGAGAGAGCATTTTAAAGAAACTTGATGCCTGGCTTTAATCCACAACCAACTATGGACCATTATACTCTCCAATATCGTGACTTTATAAACAAATAATGGCGTTAAATATTCATCAACTGCTTCTTAAAATATTAGGGAACGTTGCTCCACAATATTCTTCGACCGTATTTAAATAGGTAGTGATAAATTAAAAATATGACGTATTGCTATATCAATTATTTTAGGATATTAACATTAAATAAAATGTATAATTCAGTTGAGAATATATTTGATCAATAAATCATCGAATTTAAAATTTTGATTGATGATCTTCTGAAGTAATCCTACTTTATTTGAAAGCCTCCGTTATTATGCCCGTATTTTATTTTATATAGATACTAGGTAATGCCCATCACGCAATGCGCGAGAAATAATGTCCAATGAAAATAAATAGGATATACTAAATGAATATCGTCATATAAGTTAATAATATATAATATAATGATATGATTGTAACTCATTGAATAACCAACGGTTTGTGATTTGAAGTTTAAGGCAAGTTAATAAAAATAATATTACAGATATGCAAATTTTTCTATAAAACTTAAAAAAAATCAAGAGTGCATTTCTATACAAATGTATCGGGATAATATAAAATTAGAAAATACGTGTTGGGTGTGTGGTTGAGGGAAAATCTTGTTATTAACCGGATCCTGCATTATATCAACACACAAGTGGTTGGGGGAATGACCTCACCAAAGTTCACTTCACAAATTGGAATCTACCAATTTTTATTTGGATTTTCCATTAACACCGATCTTGGTCTCATTGGGGTACGATGCAGATGGGGGGCAATTAATCTGTCTGGGGGACTGATAATGTGCAATGTAATAGTCTTTCATGCATCCGTACTGGCAGAATTTCCAGTTATGAGAATAATATAGGTGCTTGGTGGTGTTGAACTGCTCGACTCACATTCAATTCCTCCATCTTAAATAGCTGCAAAATTGGAGAAAAGAATAGACAGACATCGGGGGTGAGGTGCCTCAGTAATTAACATGGAGGGAAAAAATAAAGGAGAACAATAAGTATAAGAACTGCAGCTGAACATACCCCATACTCACAGATGGCGATAGTTTTCAGAACTACCATCTCAACTCATACGATCCATGAATGTCAAAATATCCATATCACCAAAGTAAAGCAGCCTCTCTTCGAAATTGCATTCACTTCATTCCTCATATTCTACATATGAGAATCTTTAGTGGGTTAACCTTCAGTTACTAAAGTCCACATTTATGATCAGCTCCATGCGTACAATAGAAAATCAGGACAATCAAGCAATTAGGAATTCATGGACAAAAACCAATACAAGGCCCCATAACAATTGACGACCATAAATCTGATGCCAAAAGAATAACCATAAAAAACATCACAAAAAATTTACAATTACAATTTTTCCCTCTTTCCTGTCATCTCAATAGGAGATGAATGTCCAGGAAATGTATGCTGAGCATTTTTTAATTATAAGTTTAACACAATTCCCAAAATTTGTAAAATAAATATGATTATTATTTGAAACAGCAACATCCTCGCTATCTTTTACTCAAGTATAACTTTCACATGTAAAGATGCAGGTGTTGATCGGTGGAGAAGCTCACTTACTCTCGGTGATGGTAGCCGGCAGTTCCATATGATGTGCACTGTTTTTTTCTAATTCATCTCGGGTCCTTGCATTTTCATTTGGTGTGCAGATATGTTTTACAAGAATTAGTAAATATAGAATGGCACAAGGATAAAGTATTCTGTCATACAAGAACTAAAAGATTTAAATTGGCATCCAACTTGCACCACTAATCATCACATGATAAAAGATGTGTCATTGTTGGCTTAAACTAAGGTAGATTGACATCCAGTTAGTAATTAACTAAATGGGATCCCAATAGGCCAAATTTGGAGGAATTGATTTGGAAGAAGTGGATTTCAAATTCAAAACTCATACATTCTGTATATTAGGGCAACAAGTTTACATAGCCATTTCATCCATATCTTTGTCTGACATATTTTAGCATACATTTTACAAGATAAAAATTATTCAGCTGACTTTCAAATATATTAATTTCAAAATTTCTTTCAAATCCAATATCGATGCTTCCAATGCAGCCTTAAGGTCTTTGCCGAGTTGTCCTACTGCAACTCAACACTTAATTTTGTCTCATGGTTGCATTTACTCTTTTGAAGATACATTTCTTCCTTCTTTCAAAGCTTTCAAATAATTGCTAATACCACTAACTTTCATAATTTTCTAAAATTTCTCTATGACAATCACCTATTCGGTTCCATAATTTACATTTTTTTTCGAAGGAATGGATGTTTCAAAATATCTTAAATATACTTTTGCATGACATTTAACTTTTCTTTTGGGAATAAAGTTTCACTCAACTGATTTTGGATCTCAGCTTTTCTTGCCCATCCTTAAAATCAGTTCCACAAAAATATCCCAAACAAGAGAGCAAGACCAAACATTTGCTAGGAAAAGTTCAAATCGATGAGAGAATTTCAGAGCAAACCTTTTGTATCGATTATGAACAAGAGCGACTAAAGGCCTGATGTCCTTGAAAACGGATTCTTCCCATTCTGCAGTGGTAATGTCTTTTATAGGCCGAATATAATCAAAATCTTGCCATGCTATTTCGTTTTCACTATCATAATTTTCTGCATCATCATTTTTGACATTCTTGATGCTTATCTTGTTGAAGAACTGATTGAAATTTTAGCCCCACCCATCGGCGTCCTCTGGCCAATCTGGATCATCCTCCTCAACAGCAAGTGGATATTCAGCCAAAAAGTTTTTGCTTCTTCTTCCTCTTCTCAGCAAGATCCGTCTCTTCTTCCACATCAGGAATCCTACCGATGACTTCTCTAATCTTTCTCCTCCATCCTTTCCGCTCTTCCTCATCCATATCAAAGGAATCATCATTTCCATCCTCCTCGCTCGCGCTAGATAATTCCCCTTCCTCTTCCTGCCCTCCACCAAGCCTAGGCAATTCTTCTATTTTGAAACTTGATTACCACTTCTTTTTTATGCCACCTGTCTTCACAATCCAAAATAGAGTCCATGTATGATTATAGGTAGAATAGAGAGAAAAATAAGGAGGAAAACGGATATGAAAAAAGATACCCCTCCAGGTGAACACAGAAGTTTTTTGTGCAAATAAGCCTCCAAAAGGCTTCACCCTATAGTAGGAAACTACATTGTCTATTTGCCTCTTCCACGACCTAAGAGGAGCACGGAAAACTGAACGTGATTTCATCCCACGCACTTCTTCCATGGAAGTGAAGAGAGCTTGTGGCCTTGAAGCATATTAAACTACTAGTATGTCTTGTAATACCCATGTCCCACATTGTGGATGAAAGTTTAATGTGGTTTATAAAGGCTTATAATGGACTATAATAGCAACTTGGGTTAACCATTTTCGTAAAGCGATGACGGATACGAAGTAGTTGCTATAAGAGCCCATTGTGCAGTCGCGTTTGCGCGGGCCTGAGCCCGGGGCGTGACAGAATGGTATCAGAGCCGGTCACCGGCAGGAAACACCGGGAGATAAGTGCTATGCGGGGCAAAGTGCTACGTGCGTGGGAGCCACCTCTTGAACCTAAAAAGGGCAAAGTGCTACACGTCGGGGGCCACCTCTTGAACCTGCGGGGCAAAGTGCCACGTGCGTGGGAGCCACCTCTTGAACCTGCGGGGCAAAGTGCTACATGACGGGAGCCACCTCTTGAACCTGTAGGAGCCACCTCTAGATTTCCGGTGCCGGTTTGATCGATTAGTTAGGTCGCGACGAGGACGTCGCGTTCTGAAGGAGGAGTGATTGTAATACCCATGTCCCACATTGGTTGTGGATGAAAGTTTAATGTGGTTTATAAAGGCTTATAATGGACTATTATAGCAACTTGGGTTAGCCATTTTCGTAAAGCGATGACGGATACGAAGTAGTTGCTATAAGAGCCCATTGTACAGTCGCGTTTGCGCGGGCCTGAGCCCGGGGCGTGACATGTCTGGCACCGCGGAAGCCGCGGTGCCAGTGGGCAATTTTTAATGTCGTCAATTGTTGTTGCTTTGTTCATTAAGTCAGAACTCAATTGTTGTTGCTTTGCTCATTTCATCGAACCACTTCTATTGTACATTGCATTAAATCAACCCACTATTCGATCTTCTGGTTGAACGAAGCTTAGATTTCTAAACTTGAGCATTGATTTGAAGAGATAAACATAGAGTAGAGTTTGATAACAAGACAATGTTGGTTAATATGTAAATTTTTTTTAATAAAAAAGCTAGCATAAACATTTATTGGGTTGCTGAAAGTATACGTGAGCAAATGAAGGGGAAAGGCAAACATGAAGATGAATATTACTATATGACATATCTATACCTCAAAACAAAGAAGAGGGAAAAGACACACATGAAGATAAAAAAAAAATGTGTTTCAAGATAGGCAACCAGATGCATAGACATAAGAAGTGGAACCGTAAAAATGAAAAGGTGTTTGGACTATCAAACAAACACAATTATACCCATGTGTAAGAAAACGTGGTATTCATTGAAAATAAGTTTTTTCAGGAGTTATGGCAAAAGTTCATTATATAGTGCAGATGCGCATTTGCTAAGAGCATGATATCATTTTGATAATTTTGGCTTCATGTCTGACGGAGTGTAGTGCGGCTGATATCTAGTCAAATTTTTTGGGCCTAAGTATCCTGCCTCGTGGACTTCTTCATTGTTGGGATCTTTGTAGTGACATCTATAAGGTGGAGCAAAAAGGAGAATAAATATACTTTATTTTAAAAAACATGAACATACTACAAAGGTTATGGACATAATATGAGGTGATGAGAAATAACCTTTAATATGTGTTTCTTCTTGGTTGACCTTTGTATGAAGATCCATGTCGTCTTCGGAGTCGTTATCAATAACAACACATTGCATTGATCTTTTCTTAGTCAGTTTATTTGGATCCTTCCAGCTGAAGAACATAATGTTAATAAATAAATAAATGTCTTGGAAAAAAAGATATCCCTTTGAAGCAAATAATATTGGCTATCGAGATGGAATGACCTTTTTCAGTCTTCACCATCACAGGCATATCGGTCACTCCAGATGGATTTGTTTGGCTGGCAACCAGTTTTTTAGACAATAGATGGTACTTGTTTGACCGGATGAGGTCTGCGAAAATATGAATTTAACATAAATAAGTATATGTTCCAACTATATTTGTTTTTTGAGAGGTTCAAACGATGCCAAAGAGATTTTAAGCTAACAACCTGAAAGAGGCAATTCGTCGTGATAATAGACATTTTCAGGTTGGCCAGTTGGATGAATTATAGCTTCCTCACAAGGATAAATAACATCTTTAGTGTTTGCATTCAACAAATGTTTCGTTAGGATGATGTTTTCCAATTGCATTGAATAAGCAGTATCATTATTAAAAAAAAGTTAATATGACTTGAATCTCTGAAAGATATTTTACCTTGTTCATTCAGTATGTTGTCTTCAACAATCTTGGTCTTTCCCTTCTTCACAAGGCGCTTCCTAACAAATATATCATCTGCGTATAACATGGTATCATAGATTAGCATAAGTTGTTGATTGCATAACGTATTTGGCAAGTTTCAATGAAGGACTTGAAACTGTTGTCGCATAACCTGGAGAACAACTGTCCTTAGGCTTTCCAGAGTCGAGAACAAGTAAGGAACCAAAATCAAGTTTTCTCTTAGCGGTTCCACAACTGCCTGTAAAAGAATGTCATTTTTTTTTTTGCATAGCAACCGTGTAATTAGTATTAAACTTGAAAGAATGTAATAACCAAGGGAATTACCATCTAAATTAGGGGTGGCTGTCAAACCAAGATTCAGATCTTTTTTTGGTTCGGAGTTAGTAGATGAAGCGCAGTTGGATTTGGGGAGCATTCCAAAGCTAACAGGGTGTACACAATGCTTTCTTGCCCATTTCGGCCGGTGAAGAGGCTCGATCTAATTTTCATGTACATGACAAGATTGTCCAACTTTTGATTCAAAGATTCAACGGGAGGCACACCATCCCGAGGAACGAATTTTACTCTATATTATGTAACATTTTGTGAAAAAGTTTAGAAAGCATAAGAAACGACAAAAATATAGCAACATTACCTTGACAGTTTGATCATTAAAGCGCTGCGCAGACATTCCAATAATTAGTTCCCCATCTTTGCCGAAGGCCGTGACTTCTAATGTGCCAGTGTCGTCAAAGACGTTAAGTCGGAAGCAAAATCTACAAGAAATGCAGTCCTCATTCAGACGTGTGGACAATATGAGTTTCATGGAGAAAAACATGATTATAATCTGACAAAAAAGCAGAACCTGGGTTTGGCAACCCTCTGAACCTCACAGGTGTTGCACTTAAATAAAGAATTACATTCAACATTGATCCCGCAGTTACATTTCTCGCAACACATATATATAAAGTTTGAGAGTAGTTTTGGAGGCAACCTTTTGCTCTAATATTAAATCTTCCAAGCTGAATGAGTTGAATAGATATCAAAATACTATTTTATCTACTAAAGAAAGACAATTAACATGATAACTGTCATAAAAGAACAACCTTTCCGCACTGAGGACGTCAGAAACAGTGTTGATTGTTTTCGAAACTCCGGGGCTCATTTCAATTTTTTCTTCAAAAAAACCACCCGCCTCCACAATCTCGTCAATAATGATTTTTTGTTGTTGTTGCCTGCAAAACAAAATAGACAATAATAGAAGAAGAACAACACGCTAAGCATAAACAAAGGTGAAAAAGGTATTTAAACAGAATATTACCAGGGTCTCATGTCCACAAATGATTGGTGGTCCATTTTGTCTAATACAATCGAAGATGAAGTAGAGCACAAATGATTGGTGGTCCATTTTGTCTAATACAATCGAAGATGAAGTAGAGCTCAAGGTGAGTAGGGAAAAAAACTAATAAAGTATAGATTTCAGCAAAATAGTTTTTTAGGGAATGATCAGCCTATTAAACCTCATGGGTAGACAAATATCTTTTGAAAAATAATTCACAATAGATAGGGAAAAGAAATATGATATTTCATCTGGTGCCCGACGATAAAGGGGAAAATTAATCCAAGAATTGTTTGTGGTTCACCAAAAACAATGTAGTATAACAATAGCTAAAGAAGCAAAGTTTATCTGTGAAGAAGTGTATAACAGTACCCATGTGAAATTCAGAACTGCTTACTAAGGTGAGTAGGGAAAAATACTAACAGATTTTTTTCGTCGAGCAAACAATGTTATAAATAACGTTTGTGAAAAAACGAGGCATAAGACAGATATGGGAAAACCAACCTAAGCTCTGATAACCGATCCCCTTGTTTTCTCAGAATAATGAAGTTTCTTTGGCAAATAAAATAATCATACAGAAAGTAGTATAGTTTTTTTAAAAATTAAGACAAATTTTGTTCAAAATGTTTAATAGAGTATGTGGTTCAATAATAATTTTTTCAAGCCAAAAGATATTTAACATAGTAACATCAAAGTTATGCCAGTGAGCTATAATAGTAACTGGGAAAGGTTATATTTTTTTCCTTCTTTAAAACCTGAAAATAATCGTGCTCAACAATTGAACCAGGGACGTGAAGACAAATAGCATGTAATGCATCAAAATAACACAGTGGTCACATAGTAAACGCATAACTATTAAAAGGGGGACAAATGTATGAGTAATCAGCCATAAGTGACAAAAAAGGCTGAAAGACATATTCACAGAATTAAAAGGAACGGAACGAGAAGGGAGGGCAGAGGTAGAAGCAGCCTTCGCAACCTATATGCACAAACAGAGGGTGAAGTGAGGGTTGACATGTTGGAACGCCCGGCCTCATCAGATGGTCCTGCCATGGCGTAGGTTGTAACCGGTGTGGTCCAAGCAAACTACAGGATCTGAAACAAAATAAGGCTAATCGCGCACTATGAGCGAGAGTTATGAAAATTCCTTGGGAGAGACCAAAGGGGGAAAACATAGTGACATGTTCACCCTGACCAAGAAGCAACACCGAACGACACTCAAGATTGTAGAACGGTAAACATGCATCATATCCCCAGCTATCAATGCAACATTAACAGAAGGATCTAACAAACAGCAGCCCCCCCCGAGCAAAGCAGTTCACGCCGCGAACATCCAATGAATACATCGAAAAGTGGGAAGGTATGGCTAAACCAAACACCCAAAAGCGTGTCTGATTGGCAGGATGTGGTAACGTTTTGAAGAAGGACAAACTCGGAGTGCATGTTTAAATCTAAGCTAGAAATTATAATGCCAAGGGTTGCAAAAAGACAAGAGAAGAGGAGGCCAAATAATTGTAACAAACATGTTTTGAAGCCAACAAGTCATTATGTAAATGTGTGCATACATATATAAAGAAAATGCTTAGCGAGCACGCTCAAGCCTATAGGACAGAAAGCGCAGTATATCCATAGTCTTAGTTTCAAAACACAAAGCGTAGATAGACCATACGAGTAAAGAGCACAAAATGCACTGATACGATGAAAGTATCGACAATATTTTCCAGAGCTAACATGGCATACCACATTCCATATGGAAGAGCACTCATATTCGGAACGTGCAACTTATCCCAAATGGTAACAATAGAGGTAAAATAGTTATAAAAGAAAAGACGGTAGAAGCCCGGCAGCTCGCACCATACCGAAAATAAGGAACTCACCACTACCTGGAAAGTGCATGAAGGTATAATAGCGTCCAATACTGGCACAAGTGATTGAAGAGAAGGTAAGAAGTGTTAAAGAGATTTACGAAACAACGTGACCAACCCTGAGGTCAAAAATTTATTTATGTAGCTATTGACCCATAGATCTCACCTCAACTAAGGCCAACTCTGCTGCACCAAGCTGAAAGAAGACAAGGTAACATTGTTATTCTCTAAGCCCAAACAAAATACCACCACTATCGAACGAGCATGCCCGGGGAAAAAATCTGTAAACATGTATCAGTGTGGTAGAATGAAACTGTCGCCTACACCTCAAGAATTGCTACGAACATGGGGAAAAAATCTGACATAGCAAGAAGAAACATTCAAAAAATACAAGGAATTTGTGAGACAAACCCACCTTAAAAGGCAATTGTCGCCATAAGCAAGAATACACTATGGTTTCGTTTGCTATGCCCACCCTTATAAAAACGGCTAACGCAACCATGATGACCCCCGATTTCACTGTGTCCTCTGCAGACCAAAAGGTCAGAACGAAAATAATAAGGAAAATCAAGTGACGAAAGATAATATATGACGCCGCCTAAACCCATGGTTTCGTCAGACAAGAAAATCAGCCAGAAGCATGGCCTCGCCGAAAACGCTTTGCAAAGATAGGTGCGAACAGTGGGAGCATTTATTGTTTTCGTACGGCCGGAGTGGGTAATTGGAAGGAAGAACGAGATCCGCCGCTTCGCTAGCCAACCTAATCATGTAGCCCTCTCTGCATCGCATAAAGAAAGATAATGGGAACAACACACACATTTAATGCAACCCAAGAAGAACAGTAGTTCATCTCTCGGGAGAACAATTGTAATGAAGTGGGCTGAGGCTTTGCTAAAACATTACACCAAATAAATAACAAACCCAATAAAGCAAAACCCAAAACAAATAAAAAGCCCAAGGAGTAAACGTAGACCAAAAAAAAAAATAACAAAAAACTAAAAACCAAAATGAAAGCAACTATTCCTCCTAACAGTGAACACTGTACAAACGCTTCGACTCTTATATATATTGTTAAATTTTGTTATATAAGTTAAATACATATTATAACGATATGATTTTAATTCATTCAATAAGACAATACATCTTGAACCTGAATGATTGGAATTTATCAATTAAGTAAATAAAGTAATTTGTCCTTTGTAAACTGTAGTAGAGTTGCTACTATAAAAAAACTTTAATATAAGTAAAACAACTTGTTGCTTGTAAATAGTCTGTTGTTGATATTGTTAGGACTATGTAGATCATAATGTTATATGAAAATATATACTCACAAACACTAACTTCTACCATGGTAAAAGATAACACCAAAAGTAAATAAAAAGCTAACCTAACTTCATACAGAAGATAGTCTAAAGTCAATGGACTTCGAAGAGGAATGTTCAGTTTTTCAAAGTAAAGAGAAACTTCTAGAGCATAAAGAGATATCAAGATCATTAAGTGACATAATTAACATTTAGATGCAACAGATCATGATTAAAAAAATCAAAATACATTAACAACACTCGATGAATTGTAGAGAAAGCTATCAAAGTCTAGTAGCATGATCAATGGGTTAATTCAATGTAAAAAGGCTTTCTTGACAACAATGTACAAGGCAATCAAGATCATTGTCTAATTTGGTGGAATGATGCTGCATAGTACCCAAAAGGGAAGGAAACAAAGAATGTAATAACATATATATGTAGCTTTACCTCAGGCTTTAGGTCACTGTGAACTACAACTTGAAGATGACAACATGCAATCAAACTTAAAATCTGCATCAACCCACTTTTGGCATCTTCTTTTGAGTACTTGCTGCCACTGCATCAAACAAATGGGCAATGACATATTGAACTTCACATCAAGTAAAACAGTGGTGGGATAGAACAAGAATATGTAAGCATACCTAGAAAGTATGAGATCCAGAGCTCTCCTCCTTTGCACAACCTTAAAAAGGAATATAAAAGTTATTGAGGTGAGAAGCATGACTTCTATATGTATTGTTTTCTGTACCATGTTTCTCCATATTGAAATTTGAAACTCTTATTCTTTATTTCATAGTGCCCCTCACTCAATTCCTAGAATTTCATGACCAGTCTTTTTTTTTCATATCTTAGCTAGTTCAAACTTACTCCATCACTACATGTCTATTTTTTTCATCTGCATAAGCATTTTAGTATTGCAATAGGTTTTTGTGTCCCGTTTGTGCTTGTAGTATCTTGACTTCTCTTCTAGCATCCTCTATGGTAATGGTTGTGGCAGTCTGCATCAAAATATTATCGTATTAATCATAAAACCAGTACGACTAACTTTGCATTTTTTTGAGCAACAATAAATCAAAATGAAATTAGAACTAAAATCAAACATGAGGTTAAACAAATCGGTGATGAAGCCAATAAACAAAATATTCCATTAAAAATAGAAAAAGATATCAGCCAAACAATAATATGCATCGGAAAGATTAGTAACCATTGATTTGAATATTTCAAACATGGCACGCAAACTATCTAAAAGCAATAAGTGAACTTGTTTATAGCACCATGTGTGCATTGTGGAAACATGTGTGTCACATAAGATTCAGAAATACAGGATATTGAGCTTTGACAACTTTCAAATACCTTAGTGCTTTATGTTTGCTGCAAGGAGGTTTTTCCTTCTTCATTCTTTACTCACTTGGATCGATCACCTGGTTTAGCCTGATATTTGGACCACACCATTGGCGCCAAAAGTTCCAAATGCACAACATCCTCCACGGCATGTTTTATGAACTGCAAAGAAAATAATTTTAGTTAGCTTCTAATGCTGCTTTTATGGAGTTTAAGATACCAGTAATGCGGTCGTAAAAAAAGACATACTCTACAAAATCCCTCCAAATCTCGTCGAGATGAAAACTTAGATCTTTCCAGCAATAGATATGCACCAGGATATGTAGCAGTTGAAGAAAGTTGATTGAATGGATGAGCACTTGGAACCTATGCATGATCCAGCCTTAAAGAACCTGTGGATATCAGAGTGGAATGCCTAGAACAAAGAACCGCTGCAATGAGAGAATTGACTCTTTACCAAAAATACTCTGCGAGTTCTATTAGAACCACACACAACGCAGGTCCATGACTTTGCCATCATAAGATTATGATCATCATATTTATACTCTGAAACTTCAGCTGAGATTTAAAAAAATAGAACAAGAGAACAAAGGAAGCATTGCGATAAACATGAACAAAAAATCCTCTACAAGCAACAGAGGAAATGTTCAAAACGTGAGAACAAATGAGATCTAATCACCCACGGTAATCTTATCTCATATAATTAGGTAAAAGACAGTATGCCTGTAGATACTATCAAATGTTACGTAAAAAGTACCGGAACCAAACTAAGTAACAATGCATTATGAGAAAGATGTTTGTGTCAACAACATATTCTATCGATTTTGCTTGCTAATTGCTTTACATTTCCCAACACTGGAGCCATTCCCATTATGACAGATGCCAATGCAGATCTCACATGTGGTGAGGAATCAGATAACAATTCTTACAAGCAACGCCTCATTTTATTTAACAGCAGGGAAAATAATGAAATTACATTAACCATAAATTCATCAACTATCATCAAAATACATATGGCTTCTAATTTCACACATGGAAGAATATGCTGAATAGCTAGTTCAACATAGTTAAATGAGTATCTTTCATCATTGTTTACGTTGCATGGTCCACGCCTTGATCCATGGATTCCGTTAGCAGCATCTGATGGCTTTATATATTTAACTCATTGTTATATTTGTTTTTCATATCTTAACAAACTATACAGGTGTCATTGTATCATTAGAATATTTGTCTGTAAATAGATGTACACACTTGTTTCAAATTATTAATGAAAACGAATTTTGCCTCTTCTTTTTTCATACATTAACTTGGTATCAGAGCCATCATGGCAGACACCACATCAACCGTTGAGTCTGGTTTTCAATCCAAGCCCAATACCAACTTCAATATTTTCAATCCAGCAAATCAAATTAACTCTGTAAAGCTTAATGATGACAATTACCTTCTTTGGAATCTTCAAATTTCAGCTGGTATTAGGGGCATAGGGTTAGAATTGTTCACAACAGAAAATCCTCCTATTCCTCAGACAATATTGCCTACAGATGACAATGCAGAAGCTATCAATCCAAGCTACATTACGTGGTGTCGCCAGGATCAACTCTTTTTTTTTTCTTTTGGCCTCAATTACTGAAGGCGTACAGGGGCAGGTGATAGGATGCGAGACATCCTCACAACTTTGGCTACGTGTTTCCCGTATTTTTCCAACAAGATCAAAGGCCCGGGTTATGCAACACAAGCTTCAGTTGCAAACCTTGAAGAAAGGAAACTTAAGCATGAAAGAATATCTGGCAAGATGAAAGGATACATAGATATCCTTGCAGCGTGTGGTCACGCAATCTTTGAAGAAGATCAAGTCCTTTATATTTTAGCAGGAGTTGGAATCGAATATGATTCTTTTGTTGTTCATATTACCTCTCGAGCAGATACTCTTTCTACTGCTGAAGTTGGGGCTCTTCTATTGACTCATGAAGGCAGAATAGAGTCATATAACATCAATACGAATAACAATATGCCTACGGCTAATATTGCTACATTGACACAGCAAAAGATACCTGCTAATCCTCAGCAACTACAAGCCTCTTTTCAATGTGGTAGAGGACGCGGTAGGAGCTATCGAGGTGGAAAAAGGGGCTGGTATAACAACAATAATGGTCGCCCTGTCTATTAAATTTGTGGGACACCTGTACATGTTGCGGAGAAGTGTTATTATCGCTTCGATAAAGATTTTGTTCCTTGTCAAAGAAATATGGGAGCACTCTATTCACATCAACAAGCTAACAATAGGCCATTCAATCAACAGCCAGTAGCTGCCATGGCTACAACAGGATCAGAAATTTTTTCTGAGGAGTGGTAGTTTCCTGACTCAGGAGCATCACATCATGTGACAAATGAGCTTGCAAGTCTTACTCTTGGATCTGAGTACTCTGGTGGTGGTAAGGTTCATATGGACAATGGAACAGGTCTGTTAATATCACACATTGGTACTTCAAAATTTAATCATTCATCATGTTCTTCTAAATGAGCTTCTTCGAGTTCCACACATCACCAAGAACCTCATTAGTGTGAGTAAGTTTGCACATGATAACAATGTTTTGTTTGAATTTCACCCTCGTTTTTGTGTTGTGGAGGATCTAACAATGCGAACACCTCTTCTCAAAGGGATTTTGCATAAAGGACTATATAGGTTCAAATTGGGAAAGCCTATCCGCTCTACTTCTCAACCACCAGTTTGTTTGAACACAAATTTCATTCCGGAAATTGATCTCAGTATTCCAAATAAAAAAACCTGTTTCAGAAACTTCCTAAAGAGACATTACATACTTCGGATCAATGGCATCTACGCTTAGGGCATCCTTCTTTGTCTATTATTAAGCAAGTTCTACTGAATTGTAATGTCCCAATTTCCAGAAATAAAAAATCCAAGTTTTTGTTCAGCCTGTGAATTAGGGAAGAATCATCATTTACCATTCTCATCTTCTCAAACTTTGTTTTCTGAACCATTACAAATGATATATTCAGATGTTTGGGGACCCTCTGATACAGTATCCACAAATGGAGTTTTGTTGATGCATATAGTCGATACACATGGGTCTTCTTTTTAAAACTTAAACCTATGTGTTTAGTGTGTTTCAAATATTTAAGAAGCAAGTTGAGGTTCAGTTTAATAAGAAATTTAAAACATTGCAAACAGATTGGGGTGGAGAATATATGTCACTATCCTCATTTCTTCAAAATCATGGCATTTTACATCAGCTTACATGTCCCTATACTTCCCAACAAAATTGGATAGTAGAGCGTAAGCATAGACACATAGTTGAAATAGGTCTATCACTTCTTGCACAAGCTTCTATGCCATTACGATTTCGGGATTAAGCATTTCAAACATCAGTGTACCTCATTAATAGGCTGCCCACGGCAGTACTCCAAGGTTCTACTCCACTTCGTATGCTATATGATAAAGATCCTGATTATTCATTTCTTAGAATATTTGGTTGTAGGTGTTTCCCATGTCTTCGAGCATACAACAGACACAAACTTCAATTTAGATATACACCTTGCACATTTATTGGCTATAGTAACAAACATAAGGGATACAAGTGTCTTGGACAAAATGGACGTGTTTATATTTCTAGACATGTCAAATTCGATGAATCTTGTTTTCCCTATGCACTATATTCTGATGTCTTATCAAACTCATCATCTAAATCAAACTTCTGATTTGTCTACTATGAGGTTTTCACCCACTTTATTTCATAGCTCTCATCCACATATCTCTAAGGAAACAACTTCTTCATCACCCTCCACAACCATTATCATTCCCACTGCACCAACACCAGTTCTCAGTTCATAAATTGCACCCTCATTATCCTATAATTCTCCTGCTTCGAGTGTGACCGTTGCTGATATAGCATATGTTCCTTCGCATGTGAATGCTCATCCAATGACTACTCGATCCAAGGTAGGAATTTTTAAACCTAAAGTCTTTGTTTCTAATGTGCCTTGTGAACCCTCTACAGTTCAGGAAGCTATTTTACATCAAGCATGGCGTGATGCAATGAAAGCAGAATATGATGCTTTATTAAAGAACCAAAGCTGAACTCTGGTGCAAACTCCTCCTAAAATTAAAATCAATCCAGATGGATCTTGTGATGACCAGGGATTATAGGTGTTAATCCCGGAGTGTTAATAACCCGTAAAGTTGTTTTACGTGGCGAATTGGAGTTTAATCGAGGTGTCGGGCCTTCTGGGCTCGTCTATTTGAGTAGTTGGGATCGTTGGATCCCGAGGTTGAGATCGTATTCTCGTTTCGGTGAAAACCTGTGAGTTGGGTTTTTAGTAGGACTCAGAATCTCGGGTGCTGTGTGTGGGCACCGGTAGGGAGTTTTTGAGTTAGAGAGAGAATTATTGAAAACAGATGATTTTTAATGAATCATGATGTATTTGTGGGGATATTAGTATTTCGGGGTATTTTTGCTATAAATACCAGTTGAACCCGAGATTTTTATTATCGGAACCATTTTCTTCCCCTCCTTCTCTCTCCCCGTAGCCGCGCCATTCTCGATCCCCTTTTGACCCACGCCGCTTCCAGGCGTGCGCCCGCCGCCGTCCGGCCGCCGTTCGGCGCGTCCGACCCGCCGCCGTGATCGTCTCTTCCAGGCGCTTCTATACGTACCAACAATTTGAAGTTTGGTCAAGAATCGAGCTCGGATTTGCCAGAAAAGCGTAGGGTTCAAAAACTGGATTTCATCCGATTTTGGGGCGCGATTTTGGTATGATTTTGGTACGATTTTTCTGATGTTTTTGGGGCGTTTTTATGCTGCTTTTGAGACGATGATTTCATACTTTCATGGGTCGAAAATTTGTTGCTTATGGTTTCGAATTTGAACACTGATTTCGTGACTTAGGGTTTCGAAAATTTGGGTTTTTGGTATGAGGATGATGATTCATGTTGTTATTCGATTATTTCATGTTTAAATGCATTATGATGCTTGATTGTGTTCGAAATTGAGGAATCGGATTTGAAGTTAGGGCTTGAATTCGAATTTTGGGGGTTTTGGCATGTGGGGCGATTATTGTTGTTGTTAAATGATTAATTCATGTGTTAGATGAATTATGGTGATTATTCGGGTTTGATTTGTGTTGGTTGGGTTCGAATTATTGAAGGTGTTCTTAGGCAATTTTTCGATATGCCGCATTCGTTTTCCCTCCCTGCATGTACCCTGCCCCGGGTCTTTTAGATGTTTAATTGTCGTGTGTCGACAATATTTTGAGGGTTATGGATGTGCTTGAGCATGGGTTGCATGTTCGTAAATAATTGTGAATTATTTACCGTGTTAGCACATCGTTCCTCAGGGCATGGAACTCGAGCAAGGTTTGACTCGGACTTCGAGGATTTAAGGTACGTTTAGCGTACGAGCATAGTTTAAATGATGTTTTACAAGTATGATGCATGATTTAAGATATACGATATGTTTTACTATGATGGTATCGGGACTTGGTTACGTTATGTTGATTCACATGGTGTAATGCTTAGTGCCGCTATGAAGCGAGCAAATGATGAGGTGTGGTTGCTACGGAGCAAACACCGAAAGTATGACGTTACCTTGAAGTAAGAAATGAAAAGGTGGTATTTGATTAGATATCTAGGATATCTGTATTTTATTCCCTATTGGTAATAAATAGGAACAGAGACGTAGTTAATCAGAGAAGTGATTAACCAGTATCGGAAGTTAAGGAAATCTCAATACGATATCTAGAATTATGATCATTGCTAGATTAAGTAAGATGTTATGAAAAGATGTTATGAAGCGATGTTATGAAACGATGTTATGAAACGATGTTATGAAATGATGTTATGAAATGTTACTAATCATTGCCAAATAAAATAAGATGTTATGAAAGGTTACTGATTTGAGACTGGCTAGGGTTAACCAATATCATGATTAACTGCATATTTAAGATTTGATGATTTATCTGTTTTGAGAACAGGGTTATTACAGGGGTACGTTATGATGAGGATGATACCATCCAGGAAGTATCACATATGTTCCACAATATTTACATTCCGTAAATTATGTATTATGTCATTTTGATTATGAAATTGTGGAATTGGTATGCTCACCCCGTTGGGGGCTGTCTCTGTTGGGACAGGTGAACAGGTACATCGATGGCTTTGGAGATGAGCTCGAGCTGTTGATTGGATGTACTCCCAGGATTGTGGTACCAGGGCTTGATGGAGCACGGTATCGTATAGAGTACCCATATACCCATGATGGTTTTATGCATATTCATGATGCTCGCATGTGAGCACGATTATACTTGTATATGAGTCTTTCTCTCTTTCATTCTATGTTGCATGCAATTAGAGGTAGAATTGCTAAATGATAAGAAAGTCATTGGTGTATTATGTGGGTGTTGAAACCCACTTTTGTCGTCATATGTGTGGTGTCTTCCCTGGCTGGGAATTTACTTGTATTACTGCTTTCTGATGAGTATTGTGTATTCCCTGGCCGGGAATTATATTATGTGATGTGCTTGTGTTTTGGGATAGCTCAATTTTATGGGGAGACTCTGCCCAAATTTTTATAAAAGTCCACAATGTGAAAAGTGGCAAAATGGGATGGTAATGGGCAACTCTATGAGTCTATATGTTAGTAGAGATGATTCTATAACGTTGATCATTAGAGAAATTTTAGAGTTGCCATTCAATGGTAAAGTATCATCTGAGCTTCCCGATTGGCTTTTTATTGAAAGCATGTGCCACACCTAATGATTAATACACTAATCAAGGGTTAAGTATATGGGGTCCTTACATTAGTGGTATCAGAGCAGTGGTTGCTCGTTGGGGCTGTTGAGGGCCTAGGAAGTTATTGATAGCACATCTTTATGCATGATGGCATTAATGTTATACGACATGACTAATTGTTTATGTGCTTTTATGTTATGAAAAGTGGTATTGCTAACCATTGTGGTTGCAGGAATCGTGTGGAACACGATAGGATGACATTCATAGTGATGTCTAACACTCTATATGCTACGTGCCGAGGAACCTGATTTTGGAAGAAAATCAGGGAAAAGAAAGATATGACGTATTGTCTGAGGACAGACTGGGTAGACAACCGACAGTGGATTACTTCGGTATGGTCTCAATTATTATTGAATATACTAATATGTTTGTTCATATAATGTTCAAGCAAGGAAAGTACGTAAGAAGCGTACGGCATCGGACGGTAACACACTCCTAACTTTGACTATGCATTGGATGCATAAGTATTTATGATGTTTATGATGATGATGATTATGATGATAATGTTATGATGATAATGATTTTGATAAGTAGGTTTATGACGAATATGCTATGATGACGATGTTTATGACAAGTTTATGATGATGTGTTACGATGTTATGATGTGGTAAGATGCCCATATGGTAAGAGGCCATACTCCTATATTATGATCATACTATGACTGCATGAGAATTTACGATGCCATGATGATGTGTTTAATGAATGAAAAAGTGATAAGATGTTTAAGATGATGTTATGATAAGTAAGTTCACGGTGAAGATGATTTTATAATGAATAAAGATGACAAGATACTTACGATGATGTTATGATAAATGAAGATGATATGACGTTTACGATGACGACTATGATAAGTAATGATGATGTTAATATGATGTTTATAGAATGATATGATGTTTATAAGGTGGTAAGATGCCACAGGGTAAGATGCCCATATGCATGAATATGAACTAGGGAAAATGAAAAGAAGTTAATGAATAACCAGCAAGCTTACTCAACTATGATTTCGTACATTTACTGTTTTATCTCTAAGATAATGATGCTATAAGATGATGATGCTTATATGATGATGATGTTACAAGATGATAATGTATGTTTCACTATGTTACTTAGAATGGTTGAATGTCCGGTGGTTATTATGGGCAAGCGAGGAAGGTCTTGCCGCTCACATAGCTGATGAGCGATGGGGTACATCCGCTATCAAGGTGTAGCGATGGGTATCATCCGCTGATGAGCGATGGGGTACATCCGCTATCAAGGTGTAGCGATGGGTATCATCCGCTGAGCGATGGGGTACATCCGCTATCAAGGTGTAGCGACGGGTATCATCCGCTGTATAAGAGATACATCCGCTATCAAGGCGTAGCGATGGGTATCATACGATGTGCTATGTCGAGCGAGGGGGCCAATTGTGCCGCTGTCATAATGGAACCGGGACAGTCCCATTTCTAATTAACATAGTTTGTTGTGAGTATATATGTGAATATGATGTTTATGATGATGTTTATGATGAGTAAAGATGATATGATGATTATGATGATGTTTATGATGATAGCGATGCCTCATTCCGCTATGTTACGATGACTCACTCTTTTATGAGGATTGGCGATGATTTATGCCGCCGGATATGATGATAGCGATGCCTCATTCCGCTATGTTACTATGACACACTCTTTTACGAGGATTGGCGATGATTTATGCCGCCGGATATGATGATAGCGATGCCTCATTCCGCTATGTTACTATGACACACTCTTTTACGAAGATTGGCGATGGTTTATGCCGCCGGATATGTTAATAGCGATGTCCCATTCCGCTATTATGTGGATTTACGATGACTCATTCTTCTATGAGGATTGACGATGATTGGTGCCACCAGATATGTTGATAGCGATGCCTCTTTCCGCTGTTATGTAGACGATGATTCAGGCTCAGGTGTATAGCGAGGTTTCATGCCACTTATTATATGACGAGGTATCATGCCGTCGATTCTATAGCGATGGATAGTGCCGCTATGTACTCAGCACAGGATTATGCCGCCTTCGAGCGATGAGTGCTGATTTCGCACTATTATCTAGCGACGGAGACAGGTATGCCGCTATCTTGTTAGCGATGAGGTACGAGATATTGCTATTCTATTAGCTTTATTGTAGCTGTATTGCGTTGATATACATGTTTTATTATGCCTATTTTACTAGCATGATGGTGGATGACATACGCTGATGTGCATGGACCGTCACGAGTTGACTGGGTTGTTTAGATGTCATTGTTGACATGTATTGTCACTAGTTGGCAATGCCTTAGATACCATGAGTTGGCCTGTGTCGTCACAGGATGACGATGACGATAGTGTAGGAGATGTCTTATTAGACATGCATCATCATTACGATGAACAATGCGTTGAGTATACGTTTTCAGTTGTATGCCTTGGGTGCCAATGTCGGGCACAAGGTGGTGTGTGCGTCACCGATTAACGTGGCCCTTATACCGAGCGGGTTGCTCGAGGAATGGATGGACGCACTGTACATGTGATTGTACCGCAGAAATTGTTTGAAGTAATCGTATTTCGAGTGGTGATACCCTTGAGGTAGGCTCGTTGGAATGGCTTTTGGCCATGTTTTTGACGACAGGAGTAATCGTGGAGGAATTACTCGCTTGCTATTGATAGGACATATGGTAGACATGGTCACACCAACCATGAGAATGTAAGATGGGTCCTAAGGAAGTAGGATCAGGTTATGTTAAGTGCATGGGGACATTGGAGTGTCCAGGGTATTTCAGCATTGGAGGAATGTTGGGTAAAGACCCACTACTCTATTGATTTTCTTCCCATGGTATGGTATGCCGTGCGGAAACGTCCATCTGATTGGTAGGTTTGAGGTGAAACCTAGTGAGGCAGCGACTAGTTTGTCTGCCGCGTGTATGTAGCACCATGATGGGCTTGCTAGAGCCGTTATACTGCTCGTTGGAACCAAGTTTGGTAAATCGTAAGGTTATACGAGGTGGATTGTGGTGGACTCTGGTAGTCACCACATCATTTGAAGTTGAAGTTGAGTATGCCTCACTGAACGTATAGATGTTTATGTTTAAATCTTGGTGAGACTTGTCTGGGACAGCTCATGATGTTGAAGTACCAACAAGAGAGTCATCAAGTCGTCGTTGTTTTGGCCTGGGAATCCATGTATTTGGGATGCATTGGGTTTATTGCATGTCCTTTCAAATTTGAAACTCTGAGGAGTCTCGATTGTTTATTTATGATCAGGATGTGATTCTTAGGATATCCGGAGGTGGACATCTTGTGAGATGTCTTTTATGTGAATCTGTGGCCGTGAGTTGCCCAAGTTGAGTTGCAATGATGCGACTGATCATTTGATGGAGGAGGTTTGGAAGTGGAACCAGGCTTGGTATGTGTACACCGTGGTATGCCAATGTTTCCCTCGTAACGATGTATGTTAGACATCGTGAGTCATGATAAGAGATGTCATTGAATGATATCTACGATGGAATCGGGAGCGATTCAGATCCTCGCAGTTTCAGTTGACTAACTGCTTTTGGATTGTTAGCGTTGGGTTGCGCTGACGCTTTTTGACGTTATGATGGATTTGGAAGTCTATTCCACTTCAGAGTTGACACGAGGTCAACATTCTCACGGTTGAGGTGTCATTCATGATGCGTTCTTACTAGTGGTATTAGAACGAAGGATGACTGTCCGATCTACGGTCATAAGTATTGGTTGTTTTACAGTCATGAGGGACTGACTTTTGGGATGAACCGCATCGAGGTACGTTTTGCCTCTTGGGTGATGAGTTGGTGTTGGTTTTGTTATGTCGCTCTGTTTCAGAGTTTGATGTGAGGTATTCTCAAGGTTTTTAAGACGATTCTGATATGGTCAGGAATCGAGGTTATGGCTTCAGGTTGTTGTGTAGCCTGGGTGTTACGTGATACACCGGTGCTAATTTCGAGGACGAAATTCTTTTAGTGGGGGATAATGTGATGACCAGGGATTATAGGTGTTAATCCCGGAGTGTTAATAACCCGTAAAGTTGTTTTACGTGGCGAATTGGAGTTTAATCGAGGTGTCGGGCCTTCTGGGCTCGTCTATTTGAGTAGTTGGGATCGTTGGATCCCGAGGTTGAGATCGTATTCTCGTTTCGGTGAAAACCTGTGAGTTGGGTTTTTAGTAGGACTCAGAATCTCGGGTGCTGTGTGTGGGCACCGGTAGGGAGTTTTTGAGTTAGAGAGAGAATTATTGAAAACAGATGATTTTTAATGAATCATGATGTATTTGTGGGGATATTAGTATTTCGGGGTATTTTTGCTATAAATACCAGTTGAACCCGAGATTTTTATTATCGGAACCATTTTCTTCCCCTCCTTCTCTCTCCCCGTAGCCGCGCCATTCTCGATCCCCTTTTGACCCACGCCGCTTCCAGGCGTGCGCCCGCCGCCGTCCGGCCGCCGTTCGGCGCGTCCGACCCGCCGCCGTGATCGTCTCTTCCAGGCGCTTCTATACGTACCAACAATTTGAAGTTTGGTCAAGAATCGAGCTCGGATTTGCCAGAAAAGCGTAGGGTTCAAAAACTGGATTTCATCCGATTTTGGGGCGCGATTTTGGTATGATTTTGGTACGATTTTTCTGATGTTTTTGGGGGCGTTTTTATGCTGCTTTTGAGACGATGATTTCATACTTTCATGGGTCGAAAATTTGTTGCTTATGGTTTCGAATTTGAACACTGATTTCGTGACTTAGGGTTTCGAAAATTTGGGTTTTTGGTATGAGGATGATGATTCATGTTGTTATTCGATTATTTCATGTTTAAATGCATTATGATTGTTGATTGTGTTCGAAATTGAGGAATCGGATTTGAAGTTAGGGCTTGAATTCGAATTTTGGGGGTTTTGGCATGTGGGGCGATTATTGTTGTTGTTAAATGATTAATTCATGTGTTAGATGAATTATGGTGATTATTCGGGTTTGATTTGTGTTGGTTGGGTTCGAATTATTGAAGGTGTTCTTAGGCAATTTTTCGATATGCCGCATTCGTTTTCCCTCCCTGCATGTACCCTGCCCCGGGTCTTTTAGATGTTTAATTGTCGTGTGTCGACAATATTTTGAGGGTTATGGATGTGCTTGAGCATGGGTTGCATGTTCGTAAATAATTGTGAATTATTTACCGTGTTAGCACATCGTTCCTCAGGGCATGGAACTCGAGCAAGGTTTGACTCGGACTTCGAGGATTTAAGGTACGTTTAGCGTACGAGCATAGTTTAAATGATGTTTTACAAGTATGATGCATGATTTAAGATATACGATATGTTTTACTATGATGGTATCGGGACTTGGTTACGTTATGTTGATTCACATGGTGTAATGCTTAGTGCCGCTATGAAGCGAGCAAATGATGAGGTGTGGTTGCTACGGAGCAAACACCGAAAGTATGACGTTACCTTGAAGTAAGAAATGAAAAGGTGGTATTTGATTAGATATCTAGGATATCTGTATTTTATTCCCTATTGGTAATAAATAGGAACAGAGACGTAGTTAATCAGAGAAGTGATTAACCAGTATCGGAAGTTAAGGAAATCTCAATACGATATCTAGAATTATGATCATTGCTAGATTAAGTAAGATGTTATGAAAAGATGTTATGAAGCGATGTTATGAAACGATGTTATGAAACGATGTTATGAAATGATGTTATGAAATGTTACTAATCATTGCCAAATAAAATAAGATGTTATGAAAGGTTACTGATTTGAGACTGGCTAGGGTTAACCAATATCATGATTAACTGCATATTTAAGATTTGATGATTTATCTGTTTTGAGAACAGGGTTATTACAGGGGTACGTTATGATGAGGATGATACCATCCAGGAAGTATCACATATGTTCCACAATATTTACATTCCGTAAATTATGTATTATGTCATTTTGATTATGAAATTGTGGAATTGGTATGCTCACCCCGTTGGGGGCTGTCTCTGTTGGGACAGGTGAACAGGTACATCGATGGCTTTGGAGATGAGCTCGAGCTGTTGATTGGATGTACTCCCAGGATTGTGGTACCAGGGCTTGATGGAGCACGGTATCGTATAGAGTACCCATATACCCATGATGGTTTTATGCATATTCATGATGCTCGCATGTGAGCACGATTATACTTGTATATGAGTCTTTCTCTCTTTCATTCTATGTTGCATGCAATTAGAGGTAGAATTGCTAAATGATAAGAAAGTCATTGGTGTATTATGTGGGTGTTGAAACCCACTTTTGTCGTCATATGTGTGGTGTCTTCCCTGGCTGGGAATTTACTTGTATTACTGCTTTCTGATGAGTATTGTGTATTCCCTGGCCGGGAATTATATTATGTGATGTGCTTGTGTTTTGGGATAGCTCAATTTTATGGGGAGACTCTGCCCAAATTTTTATAAAAGTCCACAATGTGAAAAGTGGCAAAATGGGATGGTAATGGGCAACTCTATGAGTCTATATGTTAGTAGAGATGATTCTATAACGTTGATCATTAGAGAAATTTTAGAGTTGCCATTCAATGGTAAAGTATCATCTGAGCTTCCCGATTGGCTTTTTATTGAAAGCATGTGCCACACCTAATGATTAATACACTAATCAAGGGTTAAGTATATGGGGTCCTTACAGATCTGTTGCTCGCCAGAAGGCACTGCTAGTGGCTAAAGGATATTCACAAAAAATTGGATTTGATTATACAGAAACCTTTAGTCCGGTTGTTAAACCAGCTACTATTAGAATGGTTCTTGCTATTGCTTTATCTAAAAGAGGGCAGGTTCATCAACTTGATGTCAATAACGTATTCCTCAACAGCACTCTCAATGAAGTAATTTATATGCGACAACCACGGGGTTTGAGATAAATCATGGTGATGATACTTCAGTGGTGTGTCAATTGCATAAGGCCATTTATGGTCTCAAGCAAGCACCACGTGCCTGGTTTGACAAACTTTGATTCTCTCTTCAACAAATGGGTTTTGTTGCGTCTAAGGCAGATGCCTCACTCTTTACTAAATTCACTAATACTTTAGTGATATATATTTTGGTTTATGTTGATGATATTTTAATCACAGGAAGTGACATAATTCAAGTATTTGATCAGCCAATTAAATAATCAATTTTCATTGCGTAATCTAGGTGATCTATCCTATTTTCTGGGCATCGAGGTCTCTAGGACAGCTGATCATTCATTCGTCCTCACTCAGACAAAGTATATTCGTGAGTTACTTTCCAAAACGAAGACACAATCAAAACCACTGCCTACTCTGATGGTTTCTAGCTTAAAACTATCTTTGCATGGAGGAGATTTTTTTGAAGATGCTACTCTCTACCGCAATACCGTTGAAGCACTTCAATACCTGAATCTTACAAGACCCGATATTGCATTTAGTGTCAATAACATGTGTCAATTTATGCAAAATCCTCTTGAATCACACTGGAAAGCAGTTAAGCGTATTCTTCACTATTTGAATGGCACACTAGAATTTGGCATACGATTGTCCGCCTTTTCTAGTCTCGTTCTTCAAGGTTATTGTGATAGCGATTGGGCAAATGATCCTGATGATAGGCGTTCTTACTTCCGGATTTTGCTGGTTTCTTGGCGACTCTCCTATCTCCTGGAGTTCTAAGAAACAAACTGTGGTTGCTCGCTCAAGCACTGAAGCAGAGTATAGAGGACTTGCAAATGCTACCTCTGAGTTACTATGGCTTCAATCTTTATTATCTGAATTACGTATTCCTCAATCTCAGATTATAATTTTGTGGTGTGATAACATTAGTACAATTGCACTTAGTGCTAATCCAATTTTACACTCAAGAAATAAACACATGGAGCTTGATCTTTATTTTGTTCGAGAAAGAGTAATGAACAAATATTTATCAGTTCAGCATATGCCTTCATTGGATCAAGCCGCTGATGTGTTTACAAAACCATTGTCCGTGTATTCGTTTAATCGTTGCAGAGACAAGCTTTGCATTGTGTTCAATCCACCGATGCGCTTGCGGGGGCAAGTTATCTTTCATCATTGTTTAAGTTGCATGGTCTACGCCTTGATCCACGGATTTCGTTAGCAGCATCTGATGGTTTTATAGATTTAACTCATTGTTATATTTGTTTTTCATATCTTAACAAATTATACAGGTGTCATTGTATCATTAGAATATTTGTCTATAAATAGATGTCCACACTTGTTTCAGATTATTAATGAAAAGGAATTCTGCCTCTTCTTTGTTCATACATTAACTAGCATTAAGAATCAGACAGAACTCTGTGACATTCCAGTAGCAGCTATACACACTTCTGCCATATTGCGATAAACAAATTGGTACAAAATAGAACCTGTGATAAGAACGATAACCCAATCAAGAAACAACCCAAGCACGTTCCTGCCGCTGAAACCTGTAGCAGAAAACTTTCCAGAAGATGTTCATAAAAGCTAACGAAGGTAGGGGCCATAATAATGATGTTACCAAAAACAGTGGACATCTTCCCGACTTATCCATCAATATGACTCCTAAAACGGTCATTGAAACCTGCAAAGGGGAACTGTTTATAAAAATGGGACGGAGAATTGAACAATAAGAAATGAAATATGGAATATAGAAACCTGAATGATAACCATAGTTGTAGTTCCCACTATTTCCGAAAAACATGTGATACTCCAATTATTAGAATTTAGAATTATTCTTTCTACTCATCTTTGACTAAATGTTATTTACCAGCAGATGCAAATATCGAACTTGCATAGTATGCTATTGCATTGACTCATCCGAATTGTTGTAACACCATCAGGCCTACCCCGATCTGTGAATACGAAACACATCCTTGGACAGTGTAAGCCACAAAGCTCATCGTTAATCCCATTGCAGAAATAGATAGAACCTTACCATAAGTAAATGAGCATATTTTCTGTGGAATAAGTCCATGATACTGGAGTCCTTGAGTTGCTATAAAGTTACTGTATAGTCCTACAAGTCCACAATGCATGTCATGCATGTCAAAGAAAAAGAACAAGAAGCTGGAAAATTTAAAACCGTCCTAAGCAGTAAAAAAGGCTACTCTAATTTCACCAGCTTCTTCAAGATTGTAACTCTCTTCCCATGCAAGTGCACCAAAGATGATTCACTGCCATCCCCACTGACCATTCTTAGCCTGGAAAAATTCAAAATACTACTGAACAAACTTATTCTGGGACCCTTCCCTCTTAACAACTTCAACTATACACAGTCTAAGTTTACCAGCAATCTAGGAGACTCTGGAACGAAGAATAGGCCCACAAGCTGTACTACACATGGAATTTTCCTAAAATGCAACTTGATCACTTCATTCGACTTGCATATATTCTAAAGAAGTGGAAATAAATTACCCTTTAAATCCAAGACACACCAAGTTATGACATTACCAACTACGTACATTATGGAGATACCACATCATCTCATCAACTGAAGCATCAGAAGCACAAAAATCTAAGCAACTATAAAATTAGTTTTGACTTGAAAGTCTTAAGTAAATATATTTTCAACCTGGTTCACTGCCGTAAGTGCTCCACGGAGATTCTTCGGCGTTATTTCTGCTATATATACATGTAGCTAACATAATCGAACTCTAAAATGCCTTCAAAGGGTAAATCAAGATAGGTAATTTGGGAGTTGAAATTGTATGTACCACATAAGAAATAATTCCGACTCCAACTCCTGTCGATAGTCTTCCAATGTCAAGCCACCAAGCATTCTGCTGAGAAGTAATAATCAGCAACAACAATAAAAGACATCAAAAAACTACTCGAGCCTACATGTACACAAGTATTCATAAATGTTATTCTATTTACTACTCTTTACTACCCCTGTATGAAAAACAATGCGATGCAATGGCTGCTTACTTCTCTCTTACAAACACTGCACTACAAAAGAACAATCAATAGAAATTGTGAGTGTGTATGTGTTCAGATGAGAATAAAAATATGATATAAACTCTCATAAAAAAATTTGCACTTGCTTATCGAGATCACTATACTAATATTTACACAAATTCTTGCATATATATTTCCTCTCCCTTCACTTCCTAACTACGACAAAGGTTCTTGTCTACCTGAGAATACGTTCGTGCTAGAATGAAAATTTGATCTTCCAACTCATCAAGGATAAAAACATGAGCAAAAAATAAAAAAAAAGTACCTATGACAAGACTATTGCAAGCCATCCAGAATATTAAACAACTCCGCAATGCCTGTGGCCTGTATTATTCATTAGTTTTGTACGAGCCAGAGAACAAAAGGTCCCCATCACTGAAATTTTGTAATATTCAGACAGATTAACGGAGCTTACTCCTCTTATCCCAAAAAGACCTGCTACCTTCCCACTAACTACTGCACCAAACATTGCTCCGATGGGTGATATTGAGCCGAACAACAAATACTGCAAAGCATAATCAAAATAAATGGTGTGGACAAAATATACCACAAGTAAGATAAGTTGCCAAAAATGTGAATTGTAGACATAGCTGTTAAAACGTCATAAAAAGTGAACTTATGAGCATAAATAATAATAACATAAATAATAATAATATAATATATATATAATAAAATAATAATATATAATTACAACTATTATATAAGTGTGGTAGAGTTACTATTCCTATGAACAGTAACTCTACCACATTTATTTATTTTCCTTTTTTTTTTATCTATTATCTAAATTATTTTTACAACTATTATTTAACTTATTTTGTATTTTATATTTATTTATTACAACTATTATATAAGTGTGGTAGAATTATTGCCCTCATTTATTTTTTTTCCTTTTTTTTTTATCTATTAGCTATTTATTATTTATTATTTTGTATTTATTTATTATTTATTATATTACACACTGCTCCCGATCTGATATTGGCCGACTTTTCAAGCTTCTTTCCCATCTCCTTTTCCCAAATTAATGTCTGAACCTTAGGCTTTTTTTTTGCATGTCACTTTTGAAGCTCATTTTCCCCTCTTCTTCTTGTTTACGCTTTTGTTTCTTTACACATCCGTGGTGTTAGTTTCTGCTCGAAGATCTAGAGAAAAGATCGAAGACTCTTGGAAAATTGATATCCTTCAAGCATGGATCGAAGTATACCTCGTATATTGATGATGGAACAGTTTATTTCACCACCAAGCCTAGAAGGAGGAAGTTCTTTATTTCTTAGGTCTGGGAATGTTTTATTTTCTTTATTTTTTCACTTTATAGTTTTATGATATGTGTTGTTCTTGTGTGCTGAAATTCTGTGAAGGGTTTGGTGTGTATGTTTGCTTGTGTTCATGAGACATCAATGTAAAATATTTTTGGCTTTATCAAACTGGTCTTATGCTTGCTTTCTTGATATCTTTTTGGGATTCTTGTTGTCGGCTTCCATGGCTTGGGCTGAGAGTTTCGATTTTTTAGTTGGTCGATTTTTATCTCGTTTGGTTTATTTTTAGCTTAATTCATCTTGAGTCGGAAGATTGTATCGAGATTTCCATTGCACTTCGTATTCCTATTGTGCGTGCATGACATTGATGCTGCTCGTGAGTTTTGATTCTTGTTAATCAATTTTTTTACTTGATGGGTTTGTGTTTTTGCTTGGTTAAATTGTGTGTTAGTTTCCATCCGGTTTTGCTCGGTTAAATTTGCTTGGTTAAATTGTGTGTTAAATTCAAATTTTCTTCCTAACTGTGTTGATCGAAATGTGCTGCTATTTTGGGGAAGAAATGGTTGTCGAACAAGCCTTCCAACTCCTCGTGGTACTGCCAAGAACGCGACCGAGCTCCGTGAAAAGCTGTGAGTTTGTTTCTTAGCCAAATAAATTACATCTCAAATTGTTGTGTTTACTTTGAAGCATGAGCTTGTTAGGAATTTTAATATTTCTGACCTAGGCCCAAGAGCCCCAAGTAGAAGGATCCAGAAGTGGGGGAGAGTGATAAAAACGTGAAAAAGGAGAAGACAATGCATTCATTCTGTTTTTTTTTTTTTTTGCTTAGTATTGTAACTAGCTTAGGCTAGGGATTTACTAACATTAGGCTAGGGTTATAGAGCATTGCCTCTGGGATTATTTTTCTTATTTCAGCTATTTCAATTAATATTAGTACATATCTTCCTTTGTATTCTTGTTTGGTGTTTGTTCGATTGAATTCACTTGTTGATATTCTACATTGGTGTGGCCAGATAACCAATAGACTAACAGAGGTAGATTTTGTTGGGGTTTTTTCAACGTAATGTCATCATTTAGTAGGATTCAGATTCTGGAATTTCTCATTGTTTCATGATATATAAATTTGAGAGTTGATTATCGTGTCTACCTGAGTTTTAGCCCATCCGGTTTTGCTTGTTCCCCGATGATGCGTTATAAATAATTTGTACCATGTTCTTTTTGTCTTTAACATTAATGAATACGGTTTATCTTCGTATTAAATTTGTAATATTTTGGTTCTTTATGTCTTTCTATAATTTTTTATGTCTTTCTATCATTTTCATATCCTCTATGATGCACATATACTTTGGTTGCTGACATTGGAAAGGGCACGCAAGCTGCTAAAACATGAGTAATCTATTTTGCATCTTGGATCCACCTACTTTATTTTCAGAACTTGAAAATAAAAAAGGAATAATGTATAGTTAGAGCATCCCAAACCAAAAATATTCAGTACTAACATAGGCCTTGCCATTATCTTCTTTTGCCATGTATTCTGTTTGGTTATTATATTAATCATTCTTAAGTCGTGAATTTCTCTATGATGTAATGACTTTGGCTTTGTTTGGATTATAGGATTGAAGCCTCCTTGGTAGATTTTCTTCCTTTATATAATCCATCACCAAATAACCTCTAAGTTTCTCATGAAGACACACTTGTTGTTTTGCCAGAGAATCTTTATTTTATTAAACATTCCTTTGTATACAGTGGTATTTGCTAATGTGATACTTCTGGACCGCCAATGTTTTGTTGATAAGGAGATTAAAAAATTAAAGCTTTCAGAAATGACATGTCGGCAATGCATTATTGACGTGGCTAAGATGTGGAGTTATATCTTTTAATTTTTTAGGGGAATTTACATATAATAATTTGCATGTCATTATATTATGGCTAATAACCTTGTTATACTTATGTTTTGTAGTGTAAATCATACCTATATTCCTGTCAAATGGATTAAAATTAGGTGCACTATCAATCTTTGCGCTTCATGCATTGACATCATTTTTTGTAGCACAAGTCATAACTAAAAGCCAGCCAAGTTACGGGGCATTAGGTTAACTATCACAATCATTGCATGTTACGAACTCAAATATTATGTTTTCTTTTTTGTGTATGAATTCTAGAATCTTGAACTCATTTCTGTTGCATTTACGAACATCATTTTGAGGGATTTGTTAAAGACCACTTCAGTATTTTCGTACCAATGGTGAGAAACTCAGTAAGTAAAAAATATATGAAATATATGGAGAATAATATAATTTTGTCATTTGATTGCTAAGTTGGTGGAGCACATTCTATCTTTTACTCCAATGAATTCCGCAAGTGACAAAACGCGTCGCTCTTAAAGATTTTGTACAGGTAAAAATACAAATTTAGATCTGGAATCTTGCAGCAACTAGACTACAGTATGGTTGAATGACAGGCCTTGGTTATAGATCTTGAAGTTCATTGATAACCCCTTATGAATTATTGTGAAACATGATGAGTTAATCATCCAGTACAGAAAGCAATTTTATTAGTCACATCATCTGTTCACTGGCACCACGCAAGGCGTGGTGCCAAATAAACTAGTATATAATAATTATCATTATAATAATCATAATATAAGATATATGTATATATATACATAAACAATAATAATAATAATTAAATAATACAAATACAATAAATAATAATAGTGTTGTAGAAAATAAGTTGTAATTTTTGCGGGAATTTCAAGTTTTGAAATACTAAAAAAAGTGGGTAGGGGGTACATATGTCTTTTTATTGTAAGTATGATTAGAATGGAGATAAATATGATGGGATAATTAGCAACATGTGATAAATAAATTATCCAATGATTAATAAACTTATAATCCAATCCAAAGACGATTTCAGCAGAGTTTTTTTTTTTACTTTGAAATCGACTTTATAGCAAAGACGAATCCAAAAAAAAAAATTAAGAAATCGCTTATATAGAATCCCAATTTTTTTTTTTTTTGAATACCAGTCAACGACTAGTCAACGATATTTTTGTGCTTTTCCAATGCAATTACAAGATCAAAATTCGTGTCTCAGTCATAATAATTTATAACAAGCCTTCTTCATAATATAGTTCCTCAAAATAAGCGCACAAACCTCCCCTTTGAGAATCATAAGCATGCATAGAAACCAGTCATGAAGAGTTTCCCTACAAACGTCTTTCACTAACCACACATTCCCATAAACTCAAATCAACCACATATAACCAATTTTTTATAGTAAAAAACAACCGTTTATTGAAGGAACTGGCGGGCCGTATCGGCGGTCTGGTCAACTGCGGCTTCCATTTTTAGTTTGATTATGATCTCAATTTTTTCTTCTGGGATTTGTGAATTGATTTGGTAGGGTTCCAGAAGAGGGGCAAATGGTATAAAATATAAATAGAAGTGTGTATGATGCCACCGGTCCCGTCCTTGTACGAGAACGATAGTAGCTGACGTAGAAATTCATTCTAGATTTTAATTCCCATGCAACTCATTTTTTGTAATTAAAATATAACTTTTATTATAATTTTTTTTAAAAATAATAACATTACCAAATAATGTTTTGATAAAGGTTAATATAGGAGAGTAGACTATGTGACTATGTGAAATTTGAACTTTGTACTAACTCAGCTTTTGTTCTTTGAGTTACATGGATTACGGACTACCAAAGGACTTTTAACATATTCTTGTGGATGCTATAACTAATATATATTATATTAATCCTTGTTTGGGAAAAATAATTATTGTTGTTAAAACTTCCTACCCAAAGATTGTTTGCAGTAGGAGTTGGTCCAATCTTTTGTTGAATTTCTAGAATCTTTTGTCATTATTCTTGTCATGTGAATTAGCAAGCTGCTCCAATAAATAAAAAAAATCTCCTGACATCGCCTTTCGCACTGACGATTTAACCTAAAAAATAACTTTAGTGGTCATATGATAACACTGAAATTATTTTTAATTCTTACAATATTCTAATATTTTAGCCTAAATTAATGTGTGTGTATTATTATTATTATTATTATTATTATTATTAGGGTGTTCATCGGTTCGGTTAACAGACCAAATCGGGCCGAACCGAAAAAGTTCGATTCAAACATAATCGAACCGAAAAATTTCAGTTCGGTTCGGTTTCTTAAAAAAATTCGGTTTTCGGTTTGATTTTCGGTTACAGGGTCCGGTTAACCGAACCGAAAACTGAATTTTTGTTTTAAAAAAAAATTTGAACTTTTTTTTATGGTTTAAAATATTTTTTTAATGGTTTCGCTACTGATTGTATTAATAAGAACTCGTAAATTAAAAATGTGTTTCAAGTATAATATAATTATTTTGTTGTGCCATTTAAACTCGATTTTTTGTATTAAATAACTTCAAAATAATATTAGAAGTTTAAAATTAAAAGGTCAAATGTTTAGAATTCATTTGAATCCAATGAATGATGTATTAGTGTTTATATTTACGTTGAATATTTATCAATTAATCATACAATTCAAAAATTCAAAAAAAAATAATGGTTTTTCCCCCTAAATGGTTGTAGCTCAGAAGTGTATGTATTGGATTATATATCTTGTTAACTTGCTGATGATTATATAAGCAACAAGGTATGGAAAACGACAATCACTTTTGATATACTAACGTGTGCTTTAATATATTTTTTATTTTTTCTATTTTCTATTTTCATGGAAGATGAATCCCAGAAAATGATGCTTGGGTGGCTCTGCATTATCATATGTATAGGGGAGACTGATTGTAGTCAAAGTCTTTAGTATTAACTTCTTTAAACAGGCAAATCACTTTAGTATGAAAATTCAAAAAAAATGCAAAAATTCAAAAAAAAATGAAATTTCAAAAAACTACGGTTAAAACCGACCCGAACCGAAAAAGTTCGGTTGAAATTTCAAAACCGAAATTTCGGTTCGGTTCGGTTTGAACCGAACCTAATGAACACCCCTAATTATTATTATTATTTTGATTGGGGTAGGGGTTAAATCATTTTTTTGAGTATGGATTATACGACCATGAATGAAATAAGGAATCAAGACATGAAGCTTAGCGAAGTAAGGATGTATGTGAAGGTAGCGGTGTTGCATGGGAGAGTGAAAATCACACGCAGAACTGGAGTGACCAAGGACAAGCAAGTTGATGGATATAGTGATGGGTTAATAAAATAGATACATAGTGGTTTATTAGTTTGTTACAGTTCTCAACTTACTGGAGTAGTATAAATAGAAAAAAACTTTTTTTATTCTTGAGCAAGTTTCTTCTTCTTTTCTCCCTTGTATGATTCTAGGAGTTAGAGCTAACTCGAATAGCTCAACCAATCATTGATGCTCTCTTTTCGTACTCTTGTTCGATTTTCAATTTTTGAATTGTGTTTCAAATTCTGAATTTTGATTCTGAACTTGCAATTTTCTCTTGGATACTTCCAGCCGGAAAAAAAATGATTCTGGTGCCTTTCACCTCACAAATTCTGATGCATTGATATCTGCTAGTTGCAGAATTCGGTGATGCCGGAGGATAAGTATCAAAGAATTCCTAATTTCCGATCTCCATGTCGCTAAATTCATCTAATAAAGTACGTGCAAGAAGCCTCATTGTTGATAAAAATTTCACGTCCTCAGTATCGGTACTAATTATATAACATTGTAAACCATAAATGGAAGGATGAATCTTTGATGCCAATTAGTGGAGTTATAATCTACTCTTGGAGCTTGACTTGGACAGTAGACATGTTTCGTGTTGATAAGAATAACAGCTATGTGAGAGGCCATCATACTCTGAGCTTTGGAAAAATTGAGTGGAAAAATGGCAGGAAGAAAATGGGGCAGAAAACATTCCTTTCGTGCATGGCCAGAAGAATCATCCTAGCCGAGTGAATTCATGGGTGTTCGAAGATACTGCTTCAGGTGGAAGTGAACCAAGAGTTGTGCTTCATGAATGGATTATAATGAAACTTTTAGTGGTGAATTTGTTCTGATTCAACCTCGAGTAATCACTAGATATAGTGGTCGAAAGGCCTTAATTTCATATACTTTGGTTATTCTTTGATGCACTTCCCTAGACTCCCGCCTTGAGGAAAAGATATTTTTCGACGAGTTGGAAATGATATGGCTATGGATGAAATAAGGAATCAAGATAGGAAGCTTAATGAAGTAAGGATGCATGTGAAGGTAGCGGTGTGCATGGGAGAGTGAAGATAACAGCAGAACTTAGAGGTGTCCAAAGACAGCAAGCTCATGGATATAGTGATGGGTTAATAAATAGATACATATTGGTTATTAATTGGTTTACAATCTTTTACTTACTGGATGGTATAAATAGAA